>CM060442.1:197519482-197769482 GCA_030545235.1 Helianthus tuberosus | reverse complement strand
TGGTTGATAGTGGAGGAAGTAATAGGCCAATGAAATCTATCAGTTGATGAACCTCACCAGTAGACAACATAGCAGAAGAAACCAACAATGGTTGCCGAACAACTACCATCGGTTGAAGTGGGCGGCATATATCACGCCACCGTTGATCTGTTTTTGGAACCGTAGATCGTGTGGGTGGAAAATCGAGTGGGTCGATGATGAGGCGATGCCACCGTTGCCAACGCCAAACCACGCCTTGTGCCGACCAGCGGCGAGTCCCGGCGGAGTTATCCCGTTCGCTCTCTCTCTCTAAAACCGATTAACCGGCGCTCTATTTCTCTGAAGGTAACATGTTTGTACTTGTGGATAGCTGGAAATTACTAAACTGCCCTAGCTACTCTTCCACAGAATATGTCGGTGGCCTTTGCCACCGAATTTGTGTTTTAAGTAAGTATAGAATAGAATATGATGATATCACATTTAATATATCATACAAATATTTAAAACATAAAATTATTAATGAAAGTGAAAATTATATAATTGAAAATCCCAACAGGTATACCTGATGTCCGTGAGGTATGTCTAATACCTGACAGGTAAATACCTAACGGATAATATTTTACAACCAAATATAGGTATTGAATTAAGGCTTGACGGTGTGGGGGTCGTCCCCAGCCCGTCCAGGCCCGTCGCCGCACACAACACCATTCCTTCCCCCCCCCCCCCCCTCACACACACATATACATACAACTCATATATATATATTAGGCTCATTTCACATTACCTTAGTTTCATCCCCTTTGCCTCATCTTCACACCAGGGGCGGACTTAGAAGGTTATTAGGGATAGCATGGGCTACCCCTCAACCCCGTCTCCGTAGTGTAAAAATACACCTTAACTCCGTTTTCGTAGTGTAAAAATACCACTCAACTTCGTCTCCGTTATACAAAGGATACCCCTGGTCTAAAAAATAAAAAAATGGGATACCCCTAAATTTTTGGGCTAGTTCCGCCACTGCTTCACACCCATCCCTCGTGACGCTTACGTGAAGGGTCATCCTCCAAGGATGAGGCTCTCCCATACCGTATAACCTAACTATATCCGACCAATTATCATCCCTAAATCTAGAGGGCTAGCCAAGCATGTGAAACTATGAAAGGATGTTGGTATATCCGGCACAACCCAATAAAAAATCGCGCACTTGATTTTGATTTTATAAAATTTAATATGCATCCTTTTCATAGGCAAATACCTTTTTTTTTTTGAACGGCAAATTAGGATCACTAACGGACCACTGGAGTATCATCGTGCCACCAGCGAAACCACCCGATCATATCCATCTCCACTAGGCATAATACCTATACACCAATTCATGAGGAAACCCAATAAATATGGGAAAACCCCCCTTGTGGGAATTGAACCCAGGACCTATTGGTCTCAAAGCCTTATCCCACCCCAAGGTGCCACTAGGCTATAAAGCGATTGGCTCATAGGCAAATACCTACAGAAATACTCTTGAACCTTCTTTCCAACTAGATGCTAGTGTGAATGATTGGGACAACTTTAGCCTTGGGATACCAAACAAGTGAGAGATTGTTGGCGTTGCTCTAAAATTAATATATCTTTAGAATATTTATTTCCAAGCATTAATATTTTATTTCAAAACAACAGAACCATTGATTAATATGATTGTGATGGTCTTTAGGACAACTCTTGAGTAAAATTGTTGGTAACGTTATATAGATATAATATGATTGTGATGGTCTTTAGACTTTAGGATAATTCTTGAGTAAAATTGTTGGTAATGTTATATAGGACCCTTTGAAAAGTTAAAAAGAGAATCAAAGTGAATTCAACTTTGGTCTAATAAACTGTGATTTTGTTAGCTGTTAAAAAAAAACAACTAAACTAATTTTAACTATGGTTTGGTAAACCGTTTTCCTTTTTGGACATTCAAGACATGTAAACTTTATGGATGGATTGTATTGACCAAAGCTTTTAGGACCGCGTAACAAATTGATTGGCATGGATTGTTTTGACCAAAAATTTTAGAACCGTGGAACAAATTGGTTGACATGTATCGCGTTTGAAATAAAATTCTAAGTTTAAGTATGAGAAAATGATTGTAGACAATAAAAGAGAAAAGTTGTAGGACCACGACGGTTGTTCAAATATATTATTGTTTTGAGTAAATTGCAAAAATCGTCCTTTATTTATGTCACTTATTGCAAACTGTGTGCTTTATCTTCAATAATTACAGAAAACGTACTCGATGAATGCAAACCTTTGCAAGTTATGTCCTTTAACCCTAAATCAGTTAATTTTTTATGGTTAAATCTGACCAAATGGACCCCACATGAGGGCATTTTGGTCATTTTACTCTCATGTAGGGTCCATTTGGTCAGATTTATCCACAAAAATACTCTCATGTAAGGTCCATTTGGTCAGATTTAACCACAAAAATTAACTGAGTTAGGGCTAAAGGACATAACTTGCAAGGGTTTGCAAACATCGAGTACGTCTTCTGTAATTATTGAAGACAAAGGACACAGTTTACAATAAGTGATATACATAAAGTACAATTTTTTTTGTAATTTACTCTATTGTTTTTGTTAGTATTCAAATTGAATTCTTCTTACATATCCTGATAATTTAATTCAAATGCATAATTCTCTCTAAAATAGTGTGCGTTTCAAAAATCATAAACATCTGTCCTCATTTCTAACTCCATCTATTTAAATAATATTTTTTTACGATTCTGATATGAGGTGATGTTTCAGAATCTAGATTTGTGTTATTCCAATGTGAATGCACTATTGGTCGGTGAACCGAACATTGATACCGACCTAAGGAAGTCGGCTAAGGGTGTAGCTTTAACGCCACCGTTGCAGCTGAACATCGTGATGTGATTTGGAGAGACAGAAGGATTATATTGTTAGGGTTTATGAGAAACGACTTATGCTTTCATTCAAAAAACGAGGAATTAGTCAAAAAATATCTACATGTTTTGAGTGCACTTTTTTTTTTTGCTTGGCAGGGAGCTTCCTCACAGAAGCAAAACTTCATTGCTTCACAGAGAACTTTTCATTTGTTGGTGCAAAGGGTTGGGGACACCAGATTTTTGTTTGGTGGCGTATTAATAAGATTCACTGATTCAGTCACCAAATACAGTTGGTGGCGGCAAGATGAGGTGGTGGTGGCAAAATGTGGTGGTTAGGGTTTTAGGGTTAGGAAATTGGGGAAGATGAAATGTATATACAATGTTTTTGGTTTTATTTATTAAACATTTAAATAAAAATATGAATTGACCAAAGTACCCTTAATTGAATAAACTTAACTGAAAATTTTAACCTGATTAATACTAAAGGACATAGAGTGTGACGAGTTTTGCAAATAAAAGACTGTAACTGTAATTATTGAAGTTAAAGGCTATGCGTTGCAATCCAGTACACGAAAAATGTAATTAACCCTAAAAATATATAAAAACATGATGCGGACTGAATTGTGAATCTCAACAGTAGACGAGTCCCTAAATTTCATTCTCATATTGGGGAACGAGATAGTATTAAATATATGAAAAGAGTTAAATGCTTGGTTGATCCCTGTGGTTTACGAAAATTGCAAACTTGGTCCCAAGGGTTCACTAATTACGCACTTGGTCCCAGTGGTTGTAATTTTTACACTCGGGTGGTCCTTATCACTAACCTATATTAATTTTGTCAGTTAAGTGGGTGTAAAATGACTAGATTGCCCTTGAACTACAAAACAAAAACCAGCCATCATCTTCTTCCTCCCTTCACCACCCACCCACAACCACAACCACCACCTTCAACCCACCACCACTGTCACCTTCAACCCGTCACCTTCAACCCACCAGGTACCTCCATGTCACCTTCAACCACCCTCCACCTTCTCCGTCAACTTCAACCAACCGCAACCACCTCCACCTTCATAAACAGCCACCTCTAACAACATAAACCCCCCATCTTCCTCCAACTCCCTTACATACCAAGCCGGAAACAACGCCTGATCCAAATTCACACTAAACCCTAAGTCAAAAACCGTATCCAAAAACGGCAGATTATGCGGATCACCAAGGCTAACCAACAGAGGTGAATAAACCAATTCCACACCAACAGCATCCCCCATTCCGATCTGTTTCAACGCCATAACTGCCCGGTCACCACCTGCGGACAGAATTAACGTTTGTGTGTGGTTGTTGATAAGTTTTAGGATTTGGAGGTGGGTGAAGAGCGTAGAGAATGAATTGGCGTGTTTGGTCCAGGTGTTGGTGGACCAGAGGCGGTGGTTTTTGGTTCCAACGGTGGCGGTGCCAGTGGGTTGCGGAGCAGGAGGATTTGGGGTGGTTACGGTTAGGGTTGATGCAGGTTTCCGGCGGTGGTTCGAAGAAGAAGACCAGGAATCCAGGATTAATCTGAGTGTGGCGATGGTAATTAAGAGGTAGGAGGGGTGGACCGTTTGTTTTTAGAGAGAGAGATAGAGAATAGAAGATGAAGAAGATGAGGGTGAGTCTATTTTTTATTTTTTTAACTGTTAAGGGGCAATCTTGTAATTTTACACATATTTAACTGAGAAAATTAACATGGGTTAGTGATAAGGACCACCCGTGTTCAAAAATTACAACCACTAGGACCAAGTGTGTAATTAGTGAACCACTGGGACCAAGTCTGCAATTTTCGCAAACCACAGGGACCAACCAAACATTTAACTCTATATGAAAATGTTTAATTTTTCTAAAATAAAGGGATGTGGTTGATATGAAGAATAATAGTACTAGAATTAAGTGAATGGTTGGCCCAAATGTGATAACAAGCGGCTTTTAAACAAACTCACAAACCATAGCCATATATCATAATCGATCACCATCATATATCATAAACATCTACTCTTATATGTTATTTGGACGCAGAAGTGCATAAAAAAATCACCATCTATAGTCATATATCATAGCTTCATCGTTCTTGTACAACAACTCTTATCAACGAGCTCATTACTTGGATCAAGAAGAAAAAGGTGAAAGTGTATTTTCTCAAGATTGATTTCGAGAAAGCTTACGATAATGTCAATTGGAATTTCTTAATTTCTATATTGGATCAAATGGGGTTCCCGAGTCGTTGGTGCATATGGATAAAGGGGATCCTAGTGTCCGCGAGATCCTCAATTCTAGTTAACGGTTCGCCAACCATCGAGTTCCAGTGTGAGAAGGGGATGAGGCAAGGAGATCAGATTTCTCCTTTCCTCTTTCTTATGGTTATGGAGGCTTTGTCGTGCATGCTCGATAAGGCTCGGGAGGGAGGTGCTATCCAAGGTATCAAAATGCCAAACGATGGCTCGGTCGTGTCCCATCTTTTGTACGCGGATGATGCAATTATAATTGGGGAATGGTATAAGGAGGAAGTTTTAAATATTGTGAGAATTCTTCGTTGCTTTCATTTATGCTCCGAATTGAAAATTAACTTGTCGAAATCAAATCTTTTTGGGATTGGAGTTACTACGGGGGAGGTAAACTCGCTAGCCTTGCTAGTGGGGTGTCATCCGGGGTTTACCCCGTTCAAATATTTGGGCCTTATGGTTGGAGCAAATATTAGCCCGATTTGTAATTGGAAACCGGTGTACGAGGTATTCGAAAATAGACTGGCTTTATGGAAGTCGACTCTTCTCTCCGTTGGGGGGGGGGGGGGGTCACTCTTATAAAATCGGTTCTCGAATGCCTCCCCAACTATTACTTCTCTCTTTATAAAGCTCCGTGTAAAGTGATCAAAGACTTGGAAGCCATAATGCGGAAATTTCTGTGGGATGGCTCGGAGGAAGGAAACAAAATGAATTGGGTGGCTTGGGACCGTATGGCTACGCCAAAAGACGTTGGCGGTCTCGGCATTAGTAGATTAAAGAACATAAACGTTGCACTCTTAAGCAAATGGGGGTGGAGATATAAGGTTGAAGAAGGGAACCTATGGAGAAATATAGTGACCAATTCACATGGGATCCCCAATGCAACTCTGCTCCTAAGTTTATTTTCTATACTAATCTGGAACCACCCAACCCGTGTACAATCCTCACTTCAGATTCTATTAGGGGGGGGGGGGGGGTGGTCATCACTCATCACTCACTCACAACTTCCAATCATGTTCCACCATATCATCAAGCATTATTCCATCACTAGTTATGAATTTTAGTGAAAATGTCTATCACTCACCACACCCAACAATTTTCCCTCACAACCCAACAATTTCCCTCAAACAATCAAAACAATCACCCGTGATATGGTTGACGCGTTATCAAATCAATGCGTGATGGCAAGGAGTGGCGGTGGTGTCTGGGATTGAATAACGCGTTATAACATTGTATCACGGGGTTTTGTTCCTCCACCCCGGGTCCCCTTATGGTATATTCGAAACCAACACACATTTTTCACGTTGTTAGTACAACATATTGCCGTTTTTTTAGTTTTACCATCATCATTGCTAGTCCTCTTTTGTTTTCAGAGGCTGGATCGCACGGATAAGTTTTGGGTGTTTCTGTTGCACAATTTTTTTAGGGATATGGTGATGCTTGAACCAATGTGGCAAACATGGAAAACTTATAGTGTTGTTGTTGGTTATTTGCTCCATAATGTGCACAACTGGTTGTTTGTTAGAAATTCACTAGTTATTACATATTTCGAATGGAAACGGGTTGGCAATGTTGTTCGCTTGCAATATTGAGGGAAACAATTTGTTTAACTGCGTATTATTGTTTCTACTACAAATGTGGTACTAATATTATAGCAGCACAATATTTGGTCAGAAAATTTATGTCGTCATATGATTCGAAACTACATGTTGCCACTAATCGTAATTCAAATCCAAATGGTCCAAATGAGAATTTCTAGGTGGATAAATGAAGAGTTATGTCGTTCATACGATTTTCAAATATACAGATAAATAATAATAATATTTTCTCTCTCTTACACTCATAATCACTCAACCACTCACAACCAATTCCTAAAATACGCAGAACTCACTCAAAAATATATGTTAGTATATTTGACATTAGTAGTCAGACACTCACACATAATATTTGTTGTTTTAGCAGAGAAGGTAAAATTTCTTTTATCTTATCTTAAGAAATCTCGTTAACGGACAATGTACGCTGTCAGTGAAATTGTTGAATTAGTAGTAAAGCCCGAAATTAAAAAAAAAACACAAAAAAATTAATAAAACAAAACAATAAAAAACCATGTAATTGAAAATCCATGAATCTATAAATAATACCAAGGAAATGCATTTATCAAATTTAGAAATTATACAAAGTTAAGATAAATTTAGGATATTTTATACAATGCCCTTTTCAAACTCAAGAATAGTAACATAAGCCAAGTAACTCTTGTCACGCTCAGATGCCAAAGTTACTCAAAACACATATATACCAGAAATAATTCACATACCAAGAACTTAAGTTATGTTTTTATGTTGGGTTTGTGGTAAGATGAAGAAATAATTCGATAACGAGACAATTCTATTTCAGTGGTACACTAAACTTAAAAAAATTGGGAATATGTGAAGAAATCGGATGGTAGAGTAGAGATGCCAATGATTGTCTGGAATCTTGGCTCGTAGAGATGTACAAATCGGTTTTTGGGCCCAAAACGGTGGGTCAAAGAATGTCAAAATGGTTTTTGAGGGAGATACATTGGATCAATTTGGTTTAAATTTAAACATGCCTTAAAAAATGGTCCCTAACATTTTGGGCCTAAAACCCAATTTTCTATTATTAATACTAGTGAGCCTAGTGGGCCGGATCTAGGTAAACTATACATTAAAGAAATGTACTATCTCAACATAACACACACACACACACGACACAAACAACAACGATAATTATTATAACAAAAACTACGTGGTACATTCCTTCCGAAGTAGTGGCTGTATACGTATATGTAGTTATAAGTTATGTGATTCTCAACTTAAAAGTTCGATTATATAACGACATCAAGACTAAAGAAAAAGCAGATAGCTCAACACTTGCATTACAAAAACAAATATTTAAAAAAACAAATAAAGCAATTAAGAGGTCTATGGGCACACTCTAAGCCACTTGTTAACATCATACTTGCATGTAGTGTTACTAGAGTGGCAACTGAACTAGTGTTCTATCTAGAGATGTAAAAAAAAAACAACCGAAACCGATAAAAAACCGATTTCCGAAATCGTTTTTTTTATAAACCGGTTTTTTTTAACCTGTTCGGTTACTAACCGGTTATGGCTCAGTTATACATTTTCTTGAACAGTCCGGTTATAAAACCGGTTATTAATTGAAACAAAAAAAAAAAAAAAAAAACGGTTTTTAAATCGGTTAACCGGTAACGTTAAAAAAAAACCGTTTGGGTTGAAAGTTAGCCCTTTTTTTTGTTTTTATTTTTTGCCTAAAATTTATCTCCAACTGGTATAAAAGGGTTGTGGGTGTTTAGGAACAATCACACCACTCTCTAATCTCCAAAATCTCTAAAAAAACGCTCACATTCTTGTTCGATAACTCTCAAAAAACTATGGCAACCACTAGTGCTCATGATTCGGTCAATGTTGGCGAGTCTACAACCGACACAGTGGTTCGTCTTGTTCCAACAAAGCGCAACCCCGATGTTTGGCAACATTTCGACTTGTGCGAGATGGCCAACGGTAAGAAAAAAGCGCGTTGTCATCATTGTCAAAACTTTTACTCCGAAACCGCAAACTCCACCTTGAAACAACACATCAAAAAACTGTTTTGCAAGGCGTTGAAACAACCCGTTAGTGATCAAGCTCCCATGGCAAATGATGACGCTAATTTGTTCAACTACAATTTCAATATGGCTAGGGAGGAAATGACGAAGTTTTGAACTTCACCTCCCATAGTGCCCCATAGGATGCCATATGTCGAATCATGCTCAAGAGAGGGGCATTATCATAATGCCCCACTACACATCGTCTTGTCTGGAGCTTGTTTATTTAATGAGCTCCAATCTAATTCGACGTTAGACTTGAACTCGATTAAGCTAAGGTTCGGCTTCAACTTTACCGGGTTATCTCATATGGTTTACAAATGACCAGACTCATTTACACAAATCACCTTCTTTATTAGTGTTTCTTGTAAATCCATCGCCACATCTTTATATTTTCCCATCCTTCTTGGGTTTTATGAGAAATACAGTATTGGGTTGAGGTGACTAGACATGATTGGGTGGATGTATTATATAATATTAAAAAATAACAAATAATCACTTTCCCCTTCCAACGTCCACAAGTTGCTCCATCCCGGGCAATGGTGTTCGTGTCCCCTGATTTCCTTATGTGGCTTGGTCCACTTGGATGGGCCCTCTCTCCAGCTCCATTACGTATAGTCTTAAACTAGTTGTAGGACCCGTGTGAGCACACGGGTAGGTTTAATAACCATCGAAATCAAATACTACAAAATAGATTATAATACATCATTTAAATTGTTTACGTTTAGTTACATATCTTTATGAATGAACTCCATTATCACTTCCACCACTTTACCCTTCAGTAATGAAAATCAAAAATTAAAAGAGGACATCTTTTAAATAAAAAGAAAATAACAAACATGTTTAAAGAAAGAGAACATCTTTTAAATAACAAATAAATAAAAAACGGGTTTACATGTTTAACAAACATGTTTAAAAATGGATTATAAAGAAAGGGAATTAATAACACATGTTTTCACACGGTTATACTAAGGGGGTCAACCTTGATGATTCGACTTTTATAGTGCATGCAAAGAGTAAAACTACCTGCCCATCCGCAAATTAAAACTTTAGTACATAAATAAATATAAATAAACAGATAATATGTGGTAGTAAAATACTTTTAGGATGTACTCCACATCAAGAGATGTTTCATGTCCTTCTAAGGCCAACGCCTAAAACAAAAAATATATTGGTCTGTTAAATTAACAAATAACAATAAATCTAAATAATGAATGTTGAAAAAACATTACTAAATGTCTCGTATACCTTCATAAATATATCGAGATCTTCATCAGGTCGTATTCTTACAACTTTCTCTCATCTTCGAAGCCTACGCACGCTGCTCTTCGAAGAACTCTACCTGTAAATTGAAAAATACCTGTTCCATATAAATACCCAAGGTAGTTCTTCGAACCAGGGAGAATAAAATACCGAGCACCAACAAAATATATTGATGGTTATTTTATAACCTGGCATAAGCTTCAAAAAGAGAATAAAATACCAAGCAGCACTAATAACTAACCACTTCTATATCTTTCAGAAGCAGGGAGAGATGTGTTGTATACAGCCATCTACAAATAACCATCAAATTAATATATTCATTTTTAAGTTTAAACATGTTGTACCTGAACATATCTCAAATAACCGGTCCGTTCATCTCCATCATAAGATTCAATGTTTAAAATCTTTATACCTGAAAAAAAAAAAAACAGATCCAAAGAAAAACGGCAACATGATTTGAGAAATATACCAAAACGAATCAGATTTAATACCTTACATGTCGGATGAATAACATCCCAGCCAATACGTTGTCATTTCTCGGTCTGAGATCATCGTTACTCATTGAAAACTCCTTCACAACACATCAATTAGTTAATTGTTAAAACTAACTTCCAATTAAATTCTCATCAACCAACAAACACCTATCAGATAAACACTGACGTTCTCAAACAAATACACTAAAAAATATACCAGTTCGCTTCACGCTGCTCTTCGAATAACTCAAGCTCCGCTTCCGGCTACGAAGCATACGCACACTGCTCCCGGTTTCGACAACTTGTCCTTGTTGGATAACTGCTATTGAATCAACGTTTCTTATGGTTGAAAGACGATGCGCAACCACCACAGTTGTTCTTCCTATCATCAAACGGTCAAGAGCTTCTTGCACGATGCTTTCCGAACCGGAATCGAGGGCACTGGTTGCTTCATCAAGAAGTAAAATCTTCGGGTTCTTTAACATTGCTCTATCTATTGTGATTCTTTGTTTCTGACCACCGGATAACTGAACTCTCTCCCCAACCTAAAGTTTTCAACTCATTAACGTTATTCTGTATTCTAATTTATCAAAAGTGTACCATTTGTTTTACATTCTATAATCTATGGTTTGCAATTTGTAACACATTTAGTCCCTACCTTGGACATGCTAAACCTTTAGATTTGTTGGTTGGGGACTGAATACGTTACAAAGTGCAAACCATAGGGACCATCCTTGTACTTTTGATAAGCTAGGGACCAAATCCAAAATTTTGGTAAACCACAGGGACCATCCTTGTACTTTACTCATTTTGCAATAATCAAAAGCTTATTACAGCAGTTTTTGTGTTCTTCGTAATTAAACACAAATGTACTCAATATGGTGCCTGGAACAGAATTATCAAATGAAAAAAGCCATAACAATGAACATTATTGAGAAACCTTTTGCACAAGAGGCGTGTTTTTGTCCTTTTGGATTTCAGCAACGACCCCCTTTATATCCATTCCTACATTAGCAAAAATATTAACCTTGAAACTTCTCATAACCACCATATTAAAATGGCATTCTAAAAGGTGGATGGGAAAACTACATAAGCGAATATTAATCGCTCATTCATGTCTTAAGGAGTTTTGATTCACTCGAACATGATAGTTTGATTAGTTTCTGATATACAATAAACTCTGATTCTTGATACCTGCTGAAAAAGCACGTGAAGAACTTCCCTCAACCAGAACACATTTCACATTTGGATCAATTTCCCATTCATCAAGAAAACTTTTGTACCTTAAATCCATATCTGCACATTCAACAGGAAAGGAAAAAAAATCAATTTTCACTTCCAACCAGTAGTTTAAATCCATTACTTACGATGAACAGACTAATCTCATTCATATGTAACTAAGATATTGACTAACCCTATGTGAGTAGTGCATCATGTAGCAACAAATAACAATCTTCATTATAGATGTAAAAATAAGCAAAGCTAATACTGAGTTGCAAATTATAGCTCAAATGAATCTAATTTCTCCTAAATCCTTCCGATGTAATGACACTGTTCTTGTATCATATAGTTCACCTATAACTTGAAACAACGTCCGTTTGTATGATCCTGGTATACCAAACTAACAGGAAATACATGATTGTAGTGCATACACGCACATCTATCTAGCTAATAAACATTACAAATAACCATATGTGATAGCTGAAATCCTACTTCGCCCCTGCTTACTCAAATAACTATAGCTTCTCTACACACACCTAGAAATGTTACAAATACCAATTAAGAAAAACAATTGTCCTATACATATAGCGTCAACAAGAGTGATAACAGCAACATACACGAATAAGCAACGCTAACACAGAGGCGCAAATTACAGCTCGAGTGAATCTAACTTCTCCTAAATCCTTCCGCTGTAAACCGAAACTGTTCTTACATCACACAGTTCACCTCTAAGTTAGCACAGCATTAGTAATATAACAGAACACAAGATTAACAGGAAATATGTAGTTGCAGTCCGTACAAGTATATCTAGCTAGTAAATATTACAAATAACCCTATCTGATACTGATTCATCCATTTTCCCGCCCAAAATCTAGTGAGGTTGCACCACAACATGACATGTGTCCCAAACCTTATTCATATATTATATATATAGATATAGATATACTTGATGTGCGATAAAGTGTCGTATTTTTAGGTGTATATTTTAAGCCCTTTTTAACACTTATTTTAGCCAAGTTTAAATTTATAAAACACGATATTTCACTAACACTAAACACACATATGGGCAAGTGCACCCATCGTTGAGTGTAGTATAGCGTTGGTAAGATACCGAGGTCGTCCAAGGACACAAGAGCTTTTAGTACCGGTTTATCCTCAACGTCTAATCAAAATAAAAGTTTAGAAAAATGTTTAAAACTAGGAAAAATAAAAACAAACTAAAATGCTGAAAATAAAAATAAAAGAAAAAACAGATAGACAAGATGAATCACTTGGTTCCGAATCGTATCTAGTATAACCTTTGATTATTTCCGCACTTTTGCACATAATTAAGAGATTATCTTAGTTATTGTAGTAGGCCCCTCTTTTGAAGGTGACGTTACCCTCACCCCAGTAGTTTGAGTCAGCAAGGATACAATCCTAAAAGGGTGGATTATTGGAAGATAATGAATTAAGTTATTAATGCAGTATTGTGGTAGGCCCCGTTTTTGCGGTGACGTTACCCTCGGCTAAGTAGTCTGAGTCAGCAGGGATACAGTCCTAAGTAGCCGGGTTATAGTATTAATAGTAGTTAACTTATGAGGGGGTCAAAGAGTTTGGACCCCCGCCATCCAATACCGTGAAGTATTGAAGGAGGTCCTACTAAATTTGACCCAGGTCCATTGCAGGACCTCTAAACGCTGAACAATGGCAAGACCTTTACCAAACCGTTCCCTTAACCCCCGACCAGGTAGCCAACATACCTCCATATAGACCGTGGAGATATGAATGGTGAAAATCCTTTATTTTATATAGACAGTAAAATAATGCCAAGACACCACGGACAAACGATAAGGAAAGATCACCTTCAACATAAGTAACTAGTTATTAACGTCATTAATACAAAACCAAATAAAAAGTGCAAAAGATTAGAAATAAAAAGTATTATACTAGACACTTTGTCTTCACCAAGTGATGTAAGAGACTTAGGCAAACATGGCCTTGATTGTCAAGAACTCTTACGATCAATCTTGGATCCCGAGACGACTCACACACTCTACGATGGACAATGGATGATGGTGGTGGATGATGGTGTTGTGATGGTGGTGGGTGGTGGATGAAGTGTGAGAGAGGTGGTGTGCCAAGGGATGAGATGAAATGAATCCAAGCACTCCTATTTATAGGCTGAACAGAGAGCTGGACACGGCCCCGTGTCCGCTGGACACGGCCCCGTGCCTGTCTGACACTCTCTCTCCTCATTAATTGTAATTCGCAATTACAATAAATGCGCCTGCTGTACTTTCGACACGCCCCCGTGTCCGCTGAGCACGGCCCGTGGTGGGCAATAGAAGCTTCTATAGATTTGTCTTTTCTGCTGCTTCTTGGGCACGCCCCCGTGCTGGCTGAGCACGGGGCGTGTTCAGTCATCTGACTTCTCTAATTTGCTTTGGAAGGTGCCGTTGAGGGGTCGGGCAGTCCACTAATGTTCCTTTCCTTGTATTTATGTTGGATTTAGCTGTCTTTTTGCTTCTTTTGTGTTTTTGAGCTCATTTAATCCTGAAAATACAAAAGGAAGACAAAAACACTCTTTTTCCAATATTAGTACTTAAAAAGGGTTAGTTTTATGCCTTGTTTGATGTAATTTATATGTTGCATTTTGCACACATCAAATACCCCCACACTTGAACTTTTGCTTGTCCTCAAGCAAAACTCTTTAATATGTGGCTTACACTCCCAAATGGAATAGGTAGAAGAGAAGGTTTTGGGCTTGTCGTAGAGTGTCGGGATGTCCAAGATCTTTTTGGGTTTTATTTTTATTTATTTACAATCCTATTCGTAATGATTTATTTAGAACGTTTCATAGGAGAAATTACTTATTTGGGCATAACATGCCTTTTTAAAATTCCATTTATATACAAGTTCACATACCTCACGGGAAAAATCACTCACACTCGGCCGAAGGTGTATTTTTAGTGAATCACTCGAGAGCGGCATGGAACTTATTCCTACCATAAGCTTGCCAAGCAATCAATCCTCCTCCTTTTTAACTTTTATACCGTTGTAAATATCAAGAGGACTTTGTGGGTTAAGGGTTAGGCTTGGGTTAAAGGTAGGTGGTTGGGAAAGTGGTTAGTGGTTAGTAGAAAAAGGGCGAAAAGGCGTAACAAGTGTCGGTTTTCGTAAGATTTTCTATTTTTGCAACTTTTTATTTTAATGAAGCTTTTATTCAAACAAAGTTATTTTTGATGACTTTGTTTGTTTATTTTCTTTTTGCTTCATCAATAACACACAGTTTTTTTTTTTTTTTGATCATACGAAAAACCGAACTTGTTACTAAAAGAAAGGGTTAAAAATGAAAAAGGTTTTGGTGGGTAAAAGGGTTTTTGGTTTGGGTGATGAAATGAAAATGTTTAGGCTCAAAGGGGTTAACTAGGGGGATTTTTGGGTAGGTGGTAAAAGAAAAAGAAAAATAATGGTGTAGAAATAAAAAGGGTTAGTCCTAATGCCTCCATCATTTACTTACTCGGGTTTAAGTTGATAAGGACCGGGAATGTATCGTTATGGCAAGTTCTAGAGTCGTAAGAACCAAGCGGCTATTCACACAAGAAACGAAAAATGAGCATTTAGTCTAATGATATGTAATTGTATGCTCAATAAAGGCTCAAAACTCACTTTTTGTGGGAATGGGTTTTTATGTGATCAAGTATATATAATCAAATTTTAACTAAGTTTGTCATGCTTTTCATAATTTTCTTATGTTGATTCTTTTTATCACTACGCTATCGGTTGTAAATTCTTAAAAATATAACCTTTTTGAGAACTTGAATTTCCCGAGTTAAACCTAGACAAGTAAAAAAATGAAATTTTTGAAAAAAAATTGGGGTGATTAGCGGTTCCAATAGAGTTTTGTGTAAGGCTTGTATTTAGGACTTGCAAAATTCAAGGTTTTAGCATTCCCCCCACACTTAAATTACACATTGTCCTCAATGTGGCCCAAAAATAAATTTTTAGGTTGATTAGATGTGTAAAATAGTGTTTAAAAAGCAAAAATTTGTGTTACTGGGCACTGAACACGGCCCCGTGTTATCCGGGCATGGCCCCGTGTTCAAGTGCCAGTAACAAAATTAAAATAAGAGAGACAGAAGTCTGGACACGGGGGCGTGTTGGGTGAACACGGCCCGTGTCCAGGTACCTGAACTGGGCGTTTTTCTGCAGGTGGTTCGGCACGGGGCCGTGTTGGTTGGGCACGGCCCGTGTTGAACCTTCTGAAATGGAGAGAATTGTCGGGTTGCCTTGTTCTTGTGCATGAGTTCATTTTTCTCGTTCCCCTTTTCATCCTTTACCACCATGAGTGTGTTTTATTCATTACAAACCATCCAAACCTTAAAACCATCATTTCATTTCATCATAGAGGGAACTTACATAATCCTAAATTAGATAAAACAAGGAAAAAAAATAAAGCATGGAGTCCTAGCCTTTATTTTAATTAGCAAAATTTCCAAGAAGTAATTAATCTTGGTTAAACAAGGCCTTTTTGAACTCCATCTTCCGTGTGCGGATCTCCTCAAATGTCGGCGAGCCATTCTTCCACTTCCCTTGGAAGGAGAAAAGAAGGCTCATTGGCATTAGTTTGAGGAGTTTCAACTTCCACCGGGATCTCTTGTTGGTGTTCCACGGGAGGTTCCGCTGGAAAGTCTTCCCACCCGGTAGGGTTGTTGATTCCGAGTGCCAGGTTCCAATCCTGCTGAGGAAGGACTGGTTCCATTGGGGGTGCTACAAGAATATTTAACCTCTGGTGCAAGAGGTTAATTTCTTGGAAGCTGCTTTCAAGTCCCATCGTAAGATCGTTAATACGGTCGATTAGGACCTCCTCTACTGAAGTCATTTCGTCGAGAGCCTCCCTTAATGCTACCACATAGTGCACAAGTGTAGCTTCAATGGAGGGTCTTCTTCCTCTTCGACTGTTTGACGAATGCACAGAATATGTTTCGCTGTTTTCACTCGACATTCTACGAAAAATAAACTGAAAGAGTTTATTTAATGAAACAGTCATCGGACACGGCCCCGTGCTCAATGAGCACGGCCCCGTGTTCATCTTTCTGCAGAATTTCGGAACAAGGAAACTTGGATTTTTAAGTTATTTTCTGAACTTGTGGGGTCTTTTTAGTTGCTAATAACTTAAAACAAGGTTACATAATATGTTTTTACCAAGATTCCTTGAACAAAACTCATAAATCCCTACCACAAAGTTGGAAGAATTTCAAACTTTCAATGGTAGTTCTTGGAGAAAGATGGAGAAGAAGGAAATGGCTAAAAGAGGAAGGGACAAGATGGGTTGTTGGAACCTTCTTTTAGACTTACCTAGGATAGTTTGAGAGAAGATTCCTGCAAATCTCTGCCCCAAGTTGGTCCAAATGTGCAGAATTCTTGGCTGCATTTATAGAAAACGACAGCATCCTGGACACGGCCCCGTGCCCAGTGGACACGGCCCCGAGTGCAGGTGGAGTTCTGACACAGTTTGTCCATATTCTGACGTACTGATCAGAATGGAATCTTTTGATGGACACGGGGGCGTGTTGGCTGGACACGGCCCCGTGTCGAGGGACTGTTTTATGAAGTTGTCTAGTCTTTAAGGAACTTGTTAATATCGGGTGGTTCCTGACTGGTTGGAACAACCCCAAAGTGCCTAAGATACCTTAATAACAAAACATAAAAAAGAACAAATATAATACACTCAACATCTCTATTCAACCAGAATAAAATGCATCAATAAATGTAATGTAGTGTAATGATCACAATCATGAGATAATTTAACTTACCTTTTATTAATCTAAACTCCACATTAAGCTTAACAGACAATGATGGATCATTAGGCTGAAAAACAAACCTCTCTCTCGTCTGCCAAAATGCACAATTAACAATCAACATTCAACAATTAACAAACAACGAAATCCTAAATCAACAATAATCACATTGAATATCAACTTTACCATTTTCAATATGCCACGTATGCCAGGGTCTTTAACAGACGATTTATCCTTTTTGCCCGATTTGTAACCCAAAGGAAAGACATTGCTTTCGTTTCCTCGATAACCTTTGAAACCAAAGGGGTTTTAGATACGAATATGGCCACATTTCTGGTTCTCCAAATACTCCAAAAACCGTAAAAATCACCGCTTGTAAAGCTTTCTGGTGATGCATTACCTGTTCACAGCCTTATGGATCTCCAATATCAACAGTTTCGTTAGGGTTTCCGGATGAACAGGAGAACAGTAAAAACTAATTGACAGTATGTATAATAACAACAATTAAAACATGAAATATGATAAATTGGAGGTTTACAAAACTCGTGGAGGCTCTTCTGTTTTGGAACCAAACTTCAACTTGCCGCCGATTTGCTTCTCTCTGTATACGTTGTCTCCAACAGAGAAGTTGTGGACTTGCTTCTTTCTGTAAACGTCATCTCCGACAGAGAAGTCTCCGAACTGTCGCCGATTTGCTTCTTGAATCAAAACAGGGAAGATGATGAGGGCTAGGGTTTCGTGATTGTGAAACTCTTCCATTCCAACATATGGATCTGCAGAAAATGTGAGGGAGGCGCTAGGGTTTCGAGAGAACCAGATTTGAGAGGGAGAGAGAACGAAAGAGAAAGAAGGCAGTGAGTTTGAATTTTAAAATCAGAAATCAGAGAGAGAGAGATCATATGGGGGTCAGATTCAAATTATTATTTGAATTTTAAATTTTGAAAGTGGAGCCAATTTTTGGAATTATGAATTGATTATGTATTATGTATTATTAATTATTAATCTTTATGACATCAGCATGTACACGTGGCATATCTGAATGGTTGACACATAGGCAGATTTACATCAGCAGAAAGTCTCTTATTATAGATAGTATAGATTCTTAGACTTTTCCATTATCCAGTCTCTTTTTATATTATATTTAAAAGGGTTTATAATGACTAATGAAATAGCTTTGTTGAGTAGTTTATGAATACTAAACCATCACTTATTAAATTATTAAGATTTGCGAAAATAATATAATTAATGTATTAATTTTCTTCTAAAGATTCAACATCTACACAATATACAATCTTATAAGTCAAAGTTACATAATACTTTTTAATAGGGGTTTTCTAATGGCACACCCCCTGTCTATCAACACACTTTTTCAATTCAATACGCATCGTATAGGCCTATACGATGCGTATTGAATTAAAGTAAAAACATGGCAGACTGACAGGTGCAGGTTATGTCTGGCGGTGGGCCTGATACGCATCGTATAGGCCTATACGATGCGTATCAGGGCACTGTTTTTTTGAATTTATTTTTTGTTGTGTTGTGTCGAATGCGAACCTGAGAAACGAAAGGGATTTTCGAGCAATTGGTCGATGATATGATTGATAAAGATCTTGACACGATTATTTCCATTTTCAAGTATTATTAAAACCATTCAAGCCAACCATCTACAATGTGGTTCCTAATTTGCGGAACATAATCCCAGATTGTCTAAAGAAACGCTTTTATCATGTGTCATGTGGTAAACAAATACCAAGGGTGTATACAGATCTCTATTCGGTCATCTTTCCAAGATTTTACACACGAATATGTGGTTCCCAATTTGCGGAACATAATCCCAGACTGTCTAAAGAAGCGCTTTTATCATGTGTCATATTAGATGTGTTATGTTGAGATTTTTCAAGTTTGCACAGTGGGAGAAAAGACCAGCACCTATGTCAGTATTGTCCTTTAAATTCGCATAAACATATATTCGTTTCATAACCTCCTCCTATAAATCAACCACAACTCACCCGATACGTCTTCTCTGGATCACACATGATAAAAGCGCTTCTTTAGACAATCTGGGATTATGTTCCGTTTCTTCAAGATTTACGTCTGATGTCCAAGTTTGATCACATTTGACTTCATCTGCGGCAGTCCAATGACTTTCTTGGTTTAATAATCCGACAATAGGGCCCACGGATCTTATGCCCACCAGAGACCGACCTCTGGATCACACATGATAAAAGCGCTTCTTTTTTAGACAATCTGGGATTATGTTCCGTTTCTTCAAGATTTACGTCTGATGTCCAAGTTTGATCACATTTGACTTCATCGGCGGCAGTCCAATGACTTTCTTGAGTCACATATCCGACAATAGGGCCCACGGATCTTATGCCCACCCGAGACCGACCTCTGGATCACACATGATAAAAGCGCTTCTTTAGACAATATGGGATTATGTTCCGTTTCTTCAAGATTTACGTTTGATGTCCAAGTTTGATCACATTTGACTTCATCTGCGGCAGTCCAATGACTTTCTTGGTTTAATAATCCGACAATAGGGCCCACGGATCATATGCCCACCCGAGACCGACCTCTGGATCACACATGATAAAAGCGCTTCTTTAGACAATCTGGGATTATGTTCCGTTTCTTCAAGATTTACGTCTGATGTCCAAGTTTGATCACATTTGACTTCATCTGCGGCAGTTAATGAAGCAATGAAGATTGAATGTGGAAAACCGCAACCGTTTTTTACTACGGAAACGGTGGCTATGGGAAATACAAACCTAACACGAACCACAATGGACTCAGACTCATACTACCCTTGCCGTTCTGTATTTTCTCCTTTTCTAATTCACGAAGAATCTCGTAACTACCGATGTCTCATCCTTCTGTTGTTCAGTACTTCCGAGACGATTCAAGTGAGTCCTATGAAGCAAGTGTCTCTCTATTCAATTGAGAGGAATCATTGCATTACATCCCCGTTGAAAACAAATTGTGTCTGTCTGAACCAACCGAAATCCACAAATTTCCAACAATTAACAGGACATTATTAAAAGGGAAAATCTAATCGAACACCTGATTGAGAGAAACTTCTTCGAGCTAACAGCCGATATCTCATCCTTCTTTGAGAGGAAAGATGACCGAATAGAGATCTGAACCAACCGAAATCCACAAATTCCAACAAATTGTGTCTAACGCAAGGATCTTCGAATTAGTTGCTTCTCTTGTTAAGTTTCTGAACCAAACTCTTTTTTAGTTGCTTCTCTTGTTAAGTTTCTGAACCAACCGAAATCCACAAATTCAAGTGAGTCATATGAAGCAAGTGTCTGTCTATTCAATTGAGAGGAATCATTGCATTACATCCCTGTTGAAAACCAGTGGTTGTAATGATGGAACCCTTGATTTGAAAAACATTTTTGAGAAATTTATAGTTCAATACGCATCGTATAGGCCTATACGATGCGTATTAGTCGATGATTTTACTGAAATACCCTTGGGTTTTTTTGATAAATTCAGGGGTATTTTTGAGAAAATTCAAAGTTTAATACTAATCGTATAGGCCTATACGATTCGTATTAAGCTGATATACGATACAACCTAGGCCTATACGATCGTATATGGCTTTATTTAAAATTTAGTGTTTTCGTGTTTCCCTCGGTTCGACGCGTATAAGTCTCGTTTTTTTGCTGAACTTTCGCATATTTTGTCGTTTTATTACGTATACCTTCAACATAAGTCGTTTCGGTGCCGTTCGGTTGCGTGCGAATATCGTATTCTATGATTGCCTACAGTTTTGTTTGAAATCCACTTGTACTCCATAGTGTCGTATTATATGTATACGTGTGTGGAAATATCGTTAGTCGCGTACTTTGACGTATTTTTGCTTATTTTGACGTATTCTAACATATTGTTGCGTATTTAATAGTATTTTTGACGTATTTGAGCGTATTCTAACGTATTTTAGCTTATTTTAACCTATTTAGGGTATTTTTACGTATTTTAGCGTATTTTTACGTATTTTAGCGTATTTTAACGTATTGTAACGTAAGTTAGCGTAAGTTAGCTTATTTTAGCGTATTTTAACGTATTTTAGCGTATTTTAGCGTATTTTAACATATTTTAGCGTATTTTAGCGTACCTTGAACCTATTTTACGTATTTTAACGTATTTTAGTTGGTTTCGAATATACCCAAAATTGTCAAATGCGTTGCGTGCATTCATATTTGAGAAACATTTATTCAGTTATTTTTGTTGATCCACAAATTCCAACAAAGTTAATATTCACTGTGGTGGATGCAAGCTTAAAGTTAGAAACCGGTGGTATTAAACCAACATTTCCTTCAAACATTCTAAACCCTACAAGGATGTTGGGAATTAAACGCATGTACGTGACAAAACAAGGATAGTTCTAATAGATTAAAGAGAATAAACCAAGTACAAAATCATCTGCTTTCTGAATCTGAATGTTAACTTTGACTCATAAACCCTTGAATCCCAACGCTTCTATGATGATATCAGCGTTGTTTATCACCCTGTGTGAGTATTGGAAGCCCGACCACTAGCAGAAGAACCCGACACGTCTTCTATGATGATTCGAAACATTCACGAACAACAATGGACTCAGACTCATTGTTGCGAATTTGGTTTCTTCGGGACCCTTGATTTCAACGCTTCTCCTTACAACACTCATCAAATGCCTCACCGGCTTATGTTGATGGATAAAGCAAACAAGTTCTCCACAGTTTGTTATTCAAATCTCTATTCGGTCATCTTTCCAAACTGCAACACATGATAAGTTCTCCAAAAGAATGCATACACAAATAGTACCGGGACCACTTGAATAGACACATGTCCAAACTTCAACACACGATAAGTTCTCTAGAACACTCGTAATCCTCAACCGGCTTTGAAACCGGACGAAATCTACAAAGAAACTGTTCGATTTCATGGTGAGTGGAGAAATTAGAGACGAAGAAACTGTTGGAATTTGTGGATTTCAGTTGGAGGTGATTGCTACTTTTAATAAGCTGTCATAGTTGTCAAATTCGATTTCAACAAATTTTTTCCTTTTCCTTCATTTTCTAGAACATTCTCCGTAACATGAAGACGTGTCGGGTTCTTCTACTAGTGGTATTTTAATGAAGTATTAAAGATTGAATGTGCAAACCGCAACCGTTTTTTACTACGGAAACGGTGGCTCTGCGAAATACAAACCGCAATCGTTTGTGACTATGGGAAACACAAGTTTTCTTTTTGAGTTTGATGGATGTCCGTTATCTCAGTTGAGGCATGCATTGTTTAAATCTGAATATAACTAGATGTTACGTGTAACTTCATTAAACCAAGAACAAAGCCTATTTCAAAACACATGTGTTCGTATCAGCGTTGTTTATCACCCTGTGTGAGCATTGGAAACCCGACAAACAGTCTTTGACAACTGTGACAGCTTATCTATCTGTGTGTGTCACATCCATCCTGTTATAGCAATCGATATGATTAATTTTACAGATTTTTTTCTAATTAGCGTTGTTAACTACTAAAAGAATGCATACACAAATAGTTCTAGTGGACGAAGCAAAGAGACCGTTGTGTATCTGAATCAGGTTCTAAAACAAACCATGAAATCGAACAGTTTTTTCATAGATTCCGTCCGGTTTCAAAGCCGGTTGAGGATTACGAGTGTTCTAGACTCGTTCAAGGCATGCTTATTTCAAAGCCGGTCCGGTTTCTCCGAAGCTGTTATTTCTGTTGTTCAGTACTTCCGAGACGATTCAAGTGAGTTTTATTTCTGTTGAAAAACGTAACCGAATTTTTGAAGTACACGTTCTCTGATACCTGATCGTGTTTGGTTTTGTTTGCGATTGAATCATCGATGTCCTTTATGTCGATTTCAACTTCCATTGATCAAATAATAAAAACCCTAAGAATGCATACACAAATAGTTCTAGTGGACGAAACAAAAAGACCGCCTTGTTAATTTTAATGAAGCAATGAAGATTGAATCTGCAAACCGCAATCGTTTGTGACTATGGGAAACACAAGTTTTCTTTTTGAGCTTGATGGATGTCCGTTATCTCAACGCTTCTCCTTACATTATTGATCTGGAATTGGAGAACCGTTGTTAACAAGAGTATGTTATTCCAAGATCAATTCCAAGATTATTGATGGTAACAAGAGTATGTTGTTCCAAGATCAATTCCAATTGCAGTTGATGAAACAAGTGTCGGTCTATTCACTTGAGACGATTCAAGTGAGTCCAGGGAATATCCCAGTTGGCCAGTCCCACCCTTTCTCTCCCCAGAGACCCGGGTTCGACTCCAGGGATGGTCACCAGCCACCCACCTCTTCCACGGGGAAACGGATCGACTCGGTATAGGGTATTAACCCCCAGGTGGCTATGGGACTAAGCTAACCTGCGGAGTGTCACACTCCGGCGGTTGGGAGGACCGTGGAATATCCCCCCCCCCCCCACAAGTGAGTCCTATGAAGCAAGTGTCGGTCTATTCAATTGAGAGGAATCATTGCATTACATCCCTGTTGAAAAACATAATCGATAAATTTAGGGAAAATGGGGTTGAAAGATGATAACCCAACAGTGGAGGATCTCATTCGACAGCTTCGATAAATTCAGGGGTATTCTCAAATAATGTTTCCTAGATGTTTGAAGACCAACAAATGTCCAAAGTGCTGCTTCTTCGTTCGCGTGACGGAAAGCTGCCGCGTGACAGGAAGCTACCTTGCAAAAAAAAATATATTAAATCGACACACTCAATACGCATTGTATAGGCCTATACGATGCGTATTACTTTTTGGTAGGGGACAATGGCAGCCTTTGGCAGGCATAGAAGTTTGAACCCACCTCAATACGCATTGTATAGGCCTATACGATGCGTATTGAAGGTATCGATTTAATCCCCCAATGTGTGCCAATAATACGACCCTTTTAATAATAATAGTCTAAACGGCCGTTAGTAAAACTAAGATTAGTGTAAACGGTACACAAACGTTTAACGTGGCTACTAAGAAAGTATTAAAGGCGAAAAAGAGATCCTCTTGGGATTAAGTTTCGATTTAAAAGCTGTGACATGTGGGGTGTGCTATCACATCATATCCTCTTCCTATTGCCAGATTTTGGTGGCTATTTTGTCTTCAATTTTTCACACTTTTGTACTAATCCTCCATATTAAACTAGTTTAATTCAAAAGAGTATCTCTCTCTCACACACATATAGAGATATATACACACACATTATTTATGCCGAATAAGATTTTTTCTCAACATAAACTACATTTACAATCACTAAATGAAAAGTGAGTAAGATGTGACAACTAAAAGTATATCTTTAGATGTATGCATGTTACATTATTAGAAGTGCATGAGATTTCTGTTTGGTGAACTCTTGGTTGTACACTTGTACCCTTTGTCTGTTTTGGAGGCTAGCACCTTGCTAGTGTTTTTAATTCATTATGTTGACCGTTTAAAAAAAAAGAAGTGCATGAGAGAAGGATCATGATAATTAGTTTAGGCTATTATCTAGGGTTTTGTTGAGAAGAAAAGTGAAGCGATGTAGATATCACCACCTAAGTAATCATCATTCACCTTCTTTCAATGATGCCTCATGTTGTGGTTCCACCCAACTAACTACCACTTCTTTCAACCGCTCCCCGTCCTTCACATTCATTTCTCCTTGCTCATGCTGCGATTTGTCTCAAGCCCCGCCCCAACATTGCGACACGTGTAACGCTGCTTTCCCCCAATAGATGGTGATGTGGCACCAATGACGCTGCAACAACCCTATAACACATAGCCTTATGTAGCAAGAAAAAAAAAGATATACTAAAATGGCTGTTTTTTTATATATATTTATACGTCAATGTTTATGGTAGATATTTTTTGTACCTATATAGTAATGAAATATGTTATTTATTAATGTATCTATTTTAAATTTGTGTATTATAAAAAAGTACCTTGTGATGTACACAGTGTAACTTAACTTTTTACTTTTTTTCTTACTTGTAAGTGGAATTTCTTTTAATATCTAGTTTTAGCTCATATAAAACCCGTGATATGTTATTTATATATTAGGTACAGTCCAATATTACATTAAATTCCAAAAAAAAAGTCCAAAAACAATTTCCAAGTAACAACAATGCCTGGTTCTGTTGTGCATGAAACATATTGACGGATTGGATGTTTGTTTGTTTTATTTATTTATAATATATATTATTAAAGTTAAACTAAGTAAAATTATAATAAATAAAAAGGGATTTGTAGGGAAAGAAGGTGTATTTAATGGGAGTAGCAGCGTCAAGTCTTAGTTTGTTGGTGCTGCTCCTTCAACAAAACAGCAACTACTCTGAACTATACTGCAATCCTATGTCCCATCAACCCCTTTAACTTTTCCTATTTTCATAAAGGTCAACAGAATCAATCCCGATTACTTTTGAGTTATTCACTGGACCAAATGGAGTACGAATCCGAGTCCACCACCAATTCCGGGAAAAACCCGATAACACACCCGCCCATAGGCACGACGGTGAAATTACCGGTAAAACTCGTTTAGCTCAAGAATCGAACCCAGATTTCCCTGGGTCTTCTATCATCGTCCACTAGTGTCTCACTCTGCACCAAATGGGAATTGAACTTGCATCTCTCAAGAGAGATACAAACATTCCAACACTTGATCTAGAGATCATTAGCAACTTTTCCTATTTATGCATTGTATATTTTTGAAGTTGATATCAACATATATTATTGTATACAACACTTGATATCCCTTCCCCGTGGCCCAGTGGTATCCCCACTTGGGTTATGTTGGCCGGCTCCTCTTTTGGGAGATCACCGGTTCGACTCCCACTGTGGTCTTAGGGGGGGGGGGGGGGGAGGACGTCCCAATGATGGATCGTATCCTACCGAGGCATGGTGCGGTCATGAGGGCAACCCGGTTTTACCCAGCTGTTACCCCAGCGAGTCTCTCGTGTGGGGGCAGTATGGTTTCCGGGCGGAAGTCAGCTTGCGCGGCGGCCGGGGCCCGATCGAACATCGCGTCCGAGAGTGACGGGGGAATGTCTTCGACATGAACCCGGTAACCAATAGGTCCAGTACATAGAAAGTCACCTTCCAAAAAAGTATACAACATATTATTTTTATCTGACAATTGTACCTATATTCAAACATTTATATTGTGTTTTATTATGATCCAAGGTAAGGTTATTCATAGTCTGGTTTAATGGATTTCAGCTCAAATGGTAACTCAAATATATGATAGTGGTTTCTATGGTTGAAATTTTGAGACCAATATGTTACTATAGTTGATAATTTGAGACCGATATGTTACTACGGTTGTTTTTTCGTTCAGTTGTAAGAATGAGTTTTAAAAGATGCAAGTCTTGTCACAAATTGGGTTGATCAAAATTTTAAACTATGTCCTATTTTAACATATTAATTGACTGTCATTTATTAATTTTACTAGAAAATACAAGCTTGTGTGAACAAAAATTTACAATAGAAAACTTTTAAAACTATATATTTAGCATTGTATCACATTATTAATTATTTATTCTATTGTTGGACTACTTTTAACCGGTCCATAAACCAAACTGTTCAGTTTATATGAAAAAGCATTAAGTTAAAAAGTAAAAAAATTGTCCAAGAGTTTATATAAAAAAGAATCAATATATGATAAAATTAAAAGTGAATGAACAGTATTCTTTCTTATGTGATTTTTTATTATATTGAACAATACCTTATATTCATTTATTAGATTATGGGGTATGGGGCGAGGGTTGGGGCGTTGGTTGGGTACAAATGCCCAAGTCACCACCCCGGGAGGGCTTGGGTTTCGGTGTGGCCTCTTGGGCGGGAGTTTCAGTCCGGGCGTTGGGCATGCCTAGCGGTCCTCCGTGGCCGGCTCTCATTGGCTGGGTTGGCTAGGCCATAGCGGCTAGGTTTAAATTTTAAAAAATAACTGCTTGGCCAAGCCAAACGGTTCACCCAAGTCACTATAAAACCCCCCAACTCCACCGCATGTCCACATCGCTACTCCAAACCTTCACTCCACCTACCCGAACCCGCTACCCACACTTGATACCGGCACAACGCGATGAAGGGCCGCCAACCCAGTGAGACCCGTTACTGGCCGGAAGCTTTCGCTAGCTACCGGCACAACGTGGGGAACGACCGACATAATTTAAACGCGTGCCAACGCAAGTGGCGCGAGCTACGACCGAAGCTCGACCGTTTTAAAGCCTACTACGATAGCGTCCCGGGCGGTGATATAAGTCACGAAGACCGGGTGGCGGTGGCCAACATCCAGTTCCGGGGCAAGGAACGGAAGCCATTTGACAAGCTCGCCCTGTTCGAAATCTACCTAATGCTTTAGGCTTTTTTTTTTAAATTTTGTAATCCTTTTTTTTGTAGAATTTTGTAATTTTTAGGAACTTTTAATAATAATTTTAGGCTTTTTTTTTTTTAATTCTGTGTGTATTTTTTAATTTTAGGTTTTTTTTTTAATTTTTATAAAACTGGCCAACCCACGCGGGCTAGCCACGCCCCGCCATACCGACCCAACACGTCACTTACCAGCGGGGGGCTCGAAGTGCACGTGTCAACCCATGCCCCAAACCCCCGCCCCATCATACCCCACGGTCGAAAACACCAATGCCTTTCGCGCAACACGCGTCATTTAAAAACACTAGTTAATTTAAAAAGTAAAATTGTCCAAGAAACAAAACCAATAACCAAATTTACTCGTTTTAATGTTTAATCGATAATCGATTGAAACCGGAGTATAAAGAACCATAAATGCAACAATAAATGTCTACAGGAATAATTGTTTGTTGTGTAAAGATTAAAATATCAATTCACGTTTAGAATATATTGAATTTTTTTTTTTGAACGTCTAGAATATATTGTATTGAGCTACCATAAAAAAACAATAGTACAATTGAGATGGTTGCTATTTTCACGTAGTTACTTTACCCTTTATATCAGTTAGTTTAAAAAAGACAAAAATAATACAAAACTACAAAATTAATATTCCTATTTTCTTCGTTTAATATTTAAATATTAACTTGTTATATAAAAAATATTTACGTTCCAAACATATCTATGAGCTAAATAAAATACAAAATATATTTTCAGGAAATTAGTTAAACAATAAATAATTGTTGCAGAAACTTTCTGTCACAATCATTCATCCCAACATATACTATCTTGATGTGAAAAGGATGATAGTTTCTACAACACAAATGTTACCATTCACACAAAAAATTCTAAATCTAAATATTAACATCCATAAATCTATAACATGAAGCCATGCATACCCATCGTCTACCATAAAAACAAAATAAGCACAACCCAAAATTTATAATTGAGCTCATAATTATAGACTTTTCAAGATTCTATTCAACAATTATTTTATGGAGAATAATTCGATATTCTTAAACTACAAGAAAACGATAACATCATATAACCTTTAAAAGAAATTTAACCAAACCCACAAAGATAACTTTTTAACATACGTTTTAATTTCTCAATAATATAAGAGTCAAACTACAAACAAGAAAATTACAATATTAAACACCCTATTAACCGAAAATTTGACCACAAGATGCTAAAGAAAGTAAATAACCAAAACTTACATTAATGTATGCATCTTTTAAACCCCATGTAGCAACTATTACAATCTTACCAAATACCAAAAAAAAAAAAAAAAAAAAAAAAAAAAAAAACTAAAAAAATTACAAAAAAAAAAAAAAAAAAAAAAAATCGGACCGATACCCTCAATTCCCCAAGCATTGCAATTAACTTTTTAATCATTCATGGAAACAAGAAGATCAAGTTAAGTTGCAAAGCTTTAATCTTTTTGTTTGTTGCTTTGTTCTTTTCAACATAAGAGATGTTGTGGTGGCGCCGCCACCCTCCTCCTCCTGCGTCGCCGCCTCCACCACCTGTTTCCGCCACAAGATTCCGGTGACATCCGCCGTCCTCTTTGGAAGAATGCCAAGGGCCAAAAATGGTGTATCAGAAAGAGAGAGAGTGTGTGTGGAAGAAGGTGAAAGTAGTGAGAGAAGACATGAGGGTCGATATATAAAGGTGAAATTGTAGCTTCTTTTTTTTATTATTTATATATTTTATTATTATCTTGTAACTTAATTCTTTTAGTATTTTTACATATGTTAAGTTATATACTTTATTTTTGAATTATTAGATGGTGAGTTTTTGTCATTTTTATCTTGAATTGAGTAACCATTATTTTATTTTTATATTAAGTAACAACTGTTTGTAGAAATGCTTGACCCACACCCACATAAATTTTCAAACTTAGGTGTTTAGGTTACAATTGGATTTTGATTTACCAAGTTCCCATCTACTTTGTGACTCAGATTTATCTTCATGAAAATGGAATTTTAAAGTAGAATCTATTTGATTTTGTTATGGGGTAACGCGTTTTGTGCGTTGGGCGTTTTTGAGGGTGGGCAACTTGGGGTTGCTACCCTCCCCCGTCTTGTAAAGGGTCTTTCCTTTTGCTCCCTGTGTTTGTTTTTCTTTTACCCCTAATTCCCCTCGAGTTGGCTGTTTTTTGTGTTGTTTTTCTGTTTGCGTTTGACTCTGCGCATGGCCCCCCCTCGCAGAGGTAGAAACGTCAAGGCTGTTGGACTGGCGTCAGCGTGTGATAGTGGGTTAAGGGCTTGCCCCCTTAAGCATTTCCACGAATGCAAGGATGGTAAACCGGGGTCTAGTGGGTTTTTTCGCCTTCTTGAACACATGCAAAGCACCCACCTTAAGACTGAAAATAGGAAGATTTATGTGAAGGAGGCTATCACTAAGAATTTGGACCTTTTTCTGGATGTGGGGGAAGTCCTAAGGGCAGGAGGCAAATGGTTATGTGGGGAGTGCGTGGTTATGCATGCCCTTAGTAGGGGGTGCAAGCATGGTGATGAGATGGTGTCTTTTGCTCCAAACTCGGGGGACGTGGACGATTTCATTGTTGGGATTAGGAAGCCATGTCAAGTGGTAGCCGACACTTTTACACTCTCCCCGGAAGGGGTGGTAACCGATGTTGCCCTTCTCGAGCGTGTTTTTCACTCCGTTTTCAAACCGTTAAATGCATTCCCCCAGTTGTCGACTGGCGTTCGCTCAGGTCTTAACGGGTGCCCTACGTAAAGTGGTGGCATCTCCAGGCTCGGTTGAAAACTGGGTTCAGTTGCTTTTGTTGCCGTCTTGTACACTGAGGTTTGTCAGGCCTTCTTCCAGGCAAGAGCGGAGATCAGGTAATATAAAATCTTTGCAGTGCAGCAGCATCTTGCAGGCGCTTGCTGTAAGGACCTTCAACAATGTCCCAAAATGACCCGTAAGTGAAAACCCGGACCCCTGAAACCCTAATCTATATCAAAAACCAAGAAAACAAGAATTCTGGTCTTCAGGCGGGTCGCGTAAGGATCGAGTTTAAGTTGACGCGGGCCGCGTCAACTTGATGTTTGACCGGATAAGCATCCGGGCCACGTATAGTCCACTCGGCACACCTACTCGTGACCCAGCAAACCTACGCGTAGACTAGGTGGCCACGCGGGCCGCGTAAAGATCAGGCATGGGCTCACGCGAGCCGCGTGAGACCCAATTTTCAGCTATAAATAGGTTGAGCTACGAGCAGTTCACTGGTGTCGACGAAACTTTCAGAATCATTCATATTATGTTCGAATTTCACTTTCAAAGTAGTGAGGTGTTGCTACGATACAGGGTATTAACTCGATCGCTGCTACGATTCAATGTCCGATCGATTGAAAGTATCTGACGAATGTTTAAGTGCTGCTCAAATTAGGGTTATACTTTGTCATTCGTCGTAAATTCGATGGATGTTTAAGTATTGCACTTTATCATTCGTCGTGAGGGTTTAAATCTCGTGAGTTATCGTAAATGCTGTATTAGTTACTAACCTAGTTCGTTTGCATTGTTAAGTTAGGTTATCAGGCTTATCAGTAGGCTAAACTCTGCCCATTAAACTTGCAATGTGAGTCATTCTCTTTTTACCAAATTGCTTTCAAAAATCATATTTGTTTTCAAAGTTATAATTACAGGGATTAAGTCTTTGTAGTCTTCAATTACAGCCGGTATGTGGGGTTTTGTATACAATACTTGATAACCGTCACCATTGGATAACGAGTTAGCCAATGGGTGATATGACCATAGTCACAGAAACGAGTCGAGTGACAAATACCGTTGGGTAATTGGTTGATATGAAAACATTGTAATCGCTCTTAATACTGTAAATTATAACAATGTGTCGTTTTGTGCAAAATGAATGATTCACCAGTATTTCCCCGCTGACAAAATATTTTTTTAAAACATGTTTCAGGTGATCTGCTGTGAACCAAGAAAAAGTGCCGTGTAGCACTACAGGCTTGAGGAAGTGGCTCAATAAAAATAAAGAAACATGTTTTTGGTAAAATCGGGATTTCTCAGTGAAATTCCCTTATTGTAAATTACGGGGTTTATCCCGAATTATGAAATAAAATAATCGGGCATTTTCCAGTTTTTAATCGATCCTGTTAATAATTCCGCTGCCACATTAAACAATTACCACGGGATTTCTGTCCCACGGCTCCTAGACCGGGTCAAACGTGGCCGGGGGCCGTGACAGAAAAAGGTGGTATCAGAGCCACTGATTTAAGCCAATTAAGTATTTAGAAATACTTAATTTTACTAATTACCATTTTGTGATTACATGTTTTTTTTAACTGACGACTTGTTAGTTACAGTATGGGTAAGCAAAGACTTTCGGACATCTATCGTCAATTAGATAGTTCACCAAAAGATAAGGGAACCTCGTTCCAATCAAATTCCTCAAGATACTCAGCAGATACTGAGGAAGGAATATTTGTTCGTAAGGCACAGTTTGAAAAACCACTTACCCCTAAGAAAAGAAGTCGGATCATTAGAAAAAGTCAAGAGAAAATAAAGAAGTTACAACCAAAAGGAATGAGGGTTAATAAGGAAATTCAGGAAATAGGTAATAACCCACCATGGGAAGATGAACTGGATGAAAAATAGGCAGATCTCTATATGTTAACCACTACCGCAGTAAATGCAAAATTTTAAAATACCTTGACCCAGTACTAGCATCCGTAACACCTACAAGCTAGAAACCTTAAAGAAACTTTTGCTCTTTTAGATAAATAATTTAGTAAAAGAAAATATAATCCACAAAACCTAGTATATTTTGAAGTTCAGTTGTACTCTGTATTAAATATATATATAAGTCGCACTGTGTGCAATAAAATTTGAATAAGTTGTACTAAATATTAGTCTGTGAAATTTTTATAAAATTTTAACTTAGCATTTTGTGTGCATTTTCCATATATGCTAAACAACATGAATGAGTTATCTGAAGCTCTTCAGAATCTCAATCTCTATCCTGTGAAAATAGAAGTTTCCAGAGACTTTACTGGTTACTTGGCCGATGTTGAGGAACCTATGGAATTTCAAGCTCCATCTCCGGAGAAACAAAAGCCAAAAAAAGAAGAAGATTTGTGGGCTGGAGGCGTGTACGCAGAAGGAAACCAGCAACTAAGAAAATTCCCAAAATAGAAAATCCTATGGGTAAAGGAAAAAGGATAGAAATTGGGGAAAATTCTAGGCAAGCAGGAATAGAAATTGGGGAAAGTTATAGGCAAGCCAAGGAATTGCCATTACAGGAGGAATTGGATCACATACTGGCAAACTGTGATATCCTTAGGCCTATCAATAACAACCTCTTTCCTTATCCTGCCGAAACCCAACTTCCAATAAACGTGGAACCGGCTATTCCAGACCCTCTGATCCACACCCAACCTCTAGGAGAAATGGACGAATGGTGGACCAACGACTGGCAGTTCCAAAACCTCCTCAATAACCCTTATATCTTTTTCCCTCAGTTCGACCCAGAACCTATACCAAACCCACCAATGAGCAATGAAAACTTAGCTGAACTCCGCCAGTTTAGCGAGGAACTAGTAAATGCAGGGAATAGGAATCGGGAGGTAGGAGAACAGATCTCCTAGAAGTACGACGAGAGGGAACGTCGCTTCTAAAAGTGCCAGCTGACGAGGGATAATAAAGTTGTGGTGTATAATAATAATAGTAATAAAAATATAACTTTGTAAAATAATCTACAAATAAAACTTTTGTAGGATAACAATATGTAAAGATGCATATTATAATATATAAAAATGAAAATCGAGAAATCGATAGTTTTGGCTATACGCATTGATGTGATGATGTGTAATTGTTTTGTTATGTTTAATTATTAATCATTTCTACTAATCACTTATATAAATTAATTACCAGATGGAACACGCTGGTAATGAACCCGTTAATGAAGTTAATCATTCTGAGCAAAACCATGAAGATCAATTTCTGAATAGGCAAGATATCAAGAATATCGTTGCTCAGGGAATAGCTAATGCTATTCCAGCAATCCTTGCTGCTGCCCGAAATCCAATTGAACCTCAACAAATTATTCCTAGCAAACGTACGCATGAAGACAACTTCAGTAATAGTGTAAACGGAGGCGGCAACCATACTAATAATGATAATGACGTACTGAAAGCCCCAAATCTCAAAAGAATGAAAGTTGCAACACCTGGTTGCACTTACAAGGAATTTCTTGCCTGTAAACCTGCTGAATTTGCAGGAAATGAAGGGGCGACTGCAGCACTGCGTTGGTTAGAGAAAACCGAGGCATAAATCAAAATAAGTAAATGTGCCGCGGAGGATACGGTTATGTATGCTTCTCACCTTTTCAAGGAAGAAGCATTAGAATGGTGGAACACGGTATTACAAGCTAAGGGAAGTGACATGACCTATGCCATGAATTGGGAGGAGTTTAAGTGTCTGATGGAAAGAAAATTATGCCCTGAATATGAAAAAGAGCAGATGGCGAATAGGTTTCTGAACCACCGGATGGTGGATGTAGATTGTCAAGGGTATACTTCGAAATTTTTCGAATATGCCAGAATTGTGCCTACTCTGGCTTCACCAGAGCCGGTACTTATCTCTCGCTACATCTGGGGTTTAATTAGCGAGATCCGTGACATTGTCAAAGCTGCGAGACCCCGCACGATCGATGATGCGGTGGAACTAGCTAACACTTTGACAGATGGACTGGTGCATACGCGAGAAGAAAATCGAAAGAAAGAATTGGCTCAGAAAATTACCCAAGGATTTCGGGTGGGTAATAATAGCAATTTCAAGAAAAGAAGAACTGGGCAATCTTCCACTCCGCCTTTCTGCAGGAATTGCAGAAAGAAACATTTTGGAAAATGTAATGTAACCTGCAACTTCTGCAAAGTTGTAGGACATCGTGAAGAAGATTGCAGAAAGAAAACAAGGGTCTGCTATAACTGTGGAGAAGCTGGGCATTTCAAACCAGAATGCCCCAAATTGGTCAAACCTTCAGACAACAAAACCAAACCAGCAAATGAAACTACCAATAAGAATGCAAGAGCATTCCAACTGACTACACAGGAAGCCGAACTAATTCCTGACGTCATAGCCGGTACATTCCTAGTTCACAACGTGTATGCAAAAGTATTATTTGACTCTGGTGCAAACCAAAGTTTTATAAATACTTCATTCTGCCAAGCTCTTAATTTACCCTTAACCAACCTTAGGCAGATTTTTACAGTCGAAACGGCAGATGGAAATTCTGTTAACATAGATAAGGTTTTGCGAGAAGGAAAAATAGAACTCTTAGGCCATAAATTTTCTGCAAACCTGTTACCTATGAAATTAGCCGAATTCGATATAGTATTAGGAATGGATTGGTTAGTAGCCAACCATGCTCGAATTCTCTGTGATAAAAATGCCATAGAAATTCATACACCCACAGGAGAGTTAGTGGTGATTACAGGAGATAAGCCACGAAAGCCACTGAAATTCATTTCAGTAATGAAGTTGGCCAGTTATTCAAGAAAACAAGAAATAGTGTATATGATCTCAGCTATCATTAACGCTAAAGATAAGGAACTGACAGAAATTCCGGTAGTATCAGATTATCCGGATATATTTCCTGAAGAACTACCTGGATTACCACCAAATAGAGAAGTAGAATTTAGGATTCATCTAATTCCTGGAACTACACCGATAGCTAAGGCACCTTATCGGTTAGCACCCACCGAAATGCTAGAATTGAAAAAGCAATTAGATGAATTACTAAGTAAAGGATTCATACAACCGAGTTCATCCCCTTGGGGAGCACCGGTGTTGTTCGTAAAGAAAAAGGATGGTTCGATGCGAATGTGTATCGATTATAGGGAACTGAATAAGGTTAAAATTAAGAATCGATATCCATTACCTAGGATTGATGATCTTTTTGATCAACTTCAAGGAGCTAGATACTTTTCTAAGATGGATTTACGCTCTGGATATCATCAATTGAAGGTACAGGAATAAGACATACCTAAAACTGCTTTCAGAACTAGGTATGGTCATTACGAGTTTACAGTCATGCCCTTCGGACTGACAAATGCTCCAGCAGCGTTTATGGACATGATGAATAGGATCTGTAAACCGTACTTGGATAAATTTGTAATTGTCTTCATCGATGATATACTTATTTATTCCAAAAGCCAGGAGGAGCATTGTGAGCACCAGCATGTACTCTTAACTTTGTTAAGAAAAAAGAAGCTTTATGCCAAATTCTCGAAGTGTGAATTTTGGCTACAATAGGTACAATTTTTAGGACACATGGTGAATCACGAAGGCATTCACGTAGATCCTGCTAAAATAGAAGCGATCACCAAATGGAAAGTCCCGCAATCAGCTACGGAAGTTAGAAGTTTCATAGGGTTAGCCGGATATTATAGACGGTTTATTAAGGATTTTTCCAAGATAGCTGTACCATTAACTAAGCTAACCTGTAAAGCAGTTAAGTTTGAATGGGGACCTAAGCAAGAAGTGGCCTTTAGGATTTTGAAGCAAAAGTTAACAAACGCTCCAATCATTGCCTTACCAGAAGGAACAGAGGATTTTGAAGTCTACTGCGATGCTTCTAAGCTCGGATTAGGATGTGTACTAATGCAACGCAAGAAGGTAATTGCGTATACCTCAAGACAATTGAAAAAACACGAGGAAAATTATACGACTCATGACTTAGAGTTAGGAGCCATCATTTTTGCCATTAAGATTTGGAGGCATTATCTGTATGGAAGTAAGTTTACTGTCTATATGGATCATAAGAGTTTAAGATACATATTTGGGCAAAAAGAATTAAACATGAGGCAAAGAAGATGGATGGAGATTTTAAGTGATTACGACTGTGATATTCAATATCACGAAGGAAAGGCCAATGTAGTTGCAGATGCCTTAAGTCGTAAGTATCATGAACAACAAAAGCGAGTTCGTGCCCTTAGATTAAATCTACAGATAGATTTAATAGAACAACTGAAGAACATTCAAGAAACATCAATCAAGGATGATGCTGAAGGAATGAAAGGACGAGTGAAGGAATTAGAACAAGGGAGTGATAGAATTTGGAGATTCCACAAGAAAAGAATATGGGTACCTAAACAAGGAGAATTGAGAAATAAGATTTTAGAAGAAGCCCATAAATCTAGGTATACCATGCATCCTGGTAACAATAAGATGTACCAAGATTTAAGAAATAACTTCTGGTGGATAGGAATGAAAAAAGACATAGCGAGATATGTTTCTAAATGTCTTACTTGTTCACAAGTTAAGGCAGAACACCAGAAACCTTCAAGTCTACTACAACAATTAGAAAAGCCGGTATAGAAATGGGAACTTATAACTATGGATTTTGTAACTAAGTTGTAACAACCCTCGGTAAAACCAACACCCTCATAATATTATGACACCTTAGTATATTGTAAAATGTCCCATTATGTCTTATAATACAACCCGTATGTGAAAACCAAGCCCGAAATACGTTATAGTTTATAAAATAAATTAAAAACAATAATTATTAAGTTGAGGCGGGCCGCGTAGACCCACCCCAACCATTTACGCGGGCGGTATCAAGGTTGGAAACGGACTCCGCTGATTTCTTTAGTTCAAGCGGGCCGCGTAAGCTTAAGCTTACATTGACGCGGGCCGCGAGAGATCATTAAACGCGGAGACATCCGGTGCTGACACGTGTCGACATCGTGGCGGACCTACACATCGACTCAGCCAAGCTATTCTGTTGACCAGGGTTGACGCGGGCCGCGTAACACTGACCTGTGCTTTACGCGGGCCGCGTGAGAGTCGGGTTTTGCAACTATAAATAGAACGCATCAGTTTTCGTTTTCCGTCGCTCATTCTCAATTCTTAAATCACAATTTCTGAAGTAGTAGAAATTATAGCCGGGTATTATACCCCTAATTAGCGAGGTTCTGCTCCGTTGTAAGTATTATAACCCCAGTTTCATAATAGTTACGTTGCCCGATTGATTTAGGGTTCCGTAACAACTGTCGTGGTTCTGCCCGACGTAGTTGTTGGAATGCCGTCTCGGGGAGGGTATCATTAAAATTTTCAAAGGGTTATGATACTAACCAATATACATTTGTATAAATTATAGATTATATCCAGGAAACCCTTACGAGAAGCCTAAGATAGCAATGTGAGTTTATCCTCTTTTTGATAACCTTTTTGGAATATTTTACAAAACCTTAAATGTTTTACAATGCGATTAAGCAGTGATTGAGTTTTTGTAGTTCTTCAATTACTGCCGGTATGTTGGGGTTTTGTATACAAAATTTACTACACTGTGAGTAGTAAGTCAAGGTTGACAGTACGTTACCATTGGACAATGAGTTAGCCAATGTGTAATATGACCCACAAGTCAGTGGATTGATAGTACCAAATGGAGTAATTGTGTAGACATAAACAATGTGATCGCTCTCAATACTGTTTTAATTGATAAAATGTTTCTTGAGTAAACTGGGATTCACTCACCAGTATTTCCGACTGACAAATGTTTTTAAAACGCGTTTCAGGTAACCCAATGTGACAGCCAATTAGTAAAAATCCAGCTGGAGAGCACTGGAGGCTTGGAAAAAATGTGGCTATAAAAGTTACCTAATAAACGATGTTTTAAATTCAATAAAATAGGGTTTATCCCTATAAGTGTATTGTAATAAGAAACTTGGGTTTTGCCCATGTTATTATTAATATCAAATCTGGTGGTTTTACTCTGATAAACATTTCCTAACTACGGTCCTGATGAAAAATTCCGCTGCCAAATTAGACAAACATTGCGATACCACCGAAACTGGCTCGCGGCCGCCCGTTCCTGTGAGTAAGGGATCGGGGGTGGCGACAGGAGGTGGTATCAGAGCCTAGCCATTGGTCTGAGCCAAAGAAGTGTTCTGCTGACACTTAAAATCTAAATTTTGTGTTACGAAATAAATTACGGAAATACGTGCATAACAGTAATTATTTGTTATGTGTTATTTGACTATTTGATAGTTTACAGTATGAGTGATCAAGGACCCTCAGACATGAGTCGTCAGTTGTCTGAATCACCTAGGAGTGAATGTACCTCTTCACAGCCTGCCCTTTCTGGGTATTCTGCTGATCAGGAAGAATGAGTGTTTGCTTTTAGAGCTCAGTCAGAAGAGCCATTTCCTAATAAGAAACGAGGATGGTTCAGTAAAGAAGCTTTTGCTCGTAGGAAAAGAATGCGAAAATTGCAACAGCAAAGAGCCTTAGCAGCTATTAAACGAGAGACAGATGCCCAAACGCAGGATATGCTTAATAGAAGCCTAGCTAATTTCCATATCCTAGCTACAACTGCTGCTGACCCGAGTCTGGAACAACTAGTAGCCCCATAACCACAAAACCCAGAACAACCCATGGAAATAGAAAATCCCGAAAACCAAGTGGAGATGCACGACTTTAACCCAGAAGAAATCCCTAGGGTACCTGCACCAAACCCCCTAGATCCAAATTACGGCCCCTGGTGGGACGACAATAGCGACTTTGTGCAACGTTACCCTATCCAGGAATATCCACCCATACAAAACATAGAAGCCTACCCAGGTATGGACCCTTTAGATCCCTATTACCATGATAACTACATTAGGGAAATACTAGAGGATCCTTATCAATTTCATGAACTGTCACCCCCATATCAGGAACCCGCACCCCAGATTCCAAACCCAGTCCGAGAACCTGCACCCCCAATGAGTGCAGAAAACGTACAAGAACTTAGGACTTTTGGGGAGGAAATTTTAGAAAGCAGTGAGAGAATGCGTCAAGTGGGAGAGCGTCTCGTATGGAATTACGATGAACGCAATATGGATTTTTAGATAAATCCATATCCGTGAATGTGAGAATGGAGGAAATGGTAGTAATAATAATAATATAATAAAATAAAAATAAAATATGTGTGTACGAATGCATAGTACTATTAGTGTAATTTTCTTTCAGTTGGTATTGTAATTTTTATTTCAGTACTATCGTGTAATAGACACATAGTATATGAAAATAGAGTACAAGTCGCAATGATCAACGTTTTTGGCTAGATTGCGTGTCATGTGATTTACTATCTTAACTATTATTTGTGATATTAATATGGGGTAAATGTTTAAAATTCAGATGGCCGATGAAGAAAATCAAGGAAATCTGAATAACGATAACCGGAGTAACATTAACGTGTTTAATGAAAATCTAAACATCAATAACAATGGAAATCAAGTGGATAATAGTGCTATCCAACACATAGTGGCACAAGGAATTATAGATGCAATGCCATTCATTCTTCAAACGGTTCAAGAAGCGAATAATAAAAGTAAACATAGCAGTAAGCGACCAATTGAACCAGAACACAGCGTGAACAATGGACCATTACTTCAAATGCCCATTCCCAAAAAAAAAGAAGAACCGTGCCTTACGGTTGTTCATACAAAGAATCCTGGTCTTGTAAACCAATAGAATTCTTGGGCAATGAAGAACCTATTGCAGCTCTACGCTGGATAGAAAAGACTGAGGCTGTTCTGAAAATAAGTAAATGTGCGGAAGAGGACAAGATAATGTTTGCTTCCAATCTATTTAAGAATGCAGCCTTAGAATGGTGGAACACTATCCTTCAGTCTAGAGGAAGTGATAGGGTTTATAGTATGGATTGGGAAGAATTTAGGAATATGGTAGAAAGGAAATTCTGCACTCCTAATGAAAAGGAAAAAATAGCAAACAAATTCCTAAACCATAGGATGACTGGTGTGGATAGTAAGGGGCACACTAAGTTATTCTTTGAATATGCTAGAATAGTGCCAACCCTTGCTTCACCAGAACCGGTGTTACTCTCGCGTTATATCTGGGGATTAATTAGAGAGATTAGACATGTAGTCAAGGCAGCTAGACCTCAAACTATAGAAGAAGCTGTAGAACTAGCAAATACCTTGACAAATGAGTTAATCCGTACTAGAGAAGAAGACCAGAGGAGAAACCTAACCCAAAGGCTTACTCAAGAATTTCGTTCTGGAAATTTTAATCGTAGGAATATGGGTTCTACCTCTGCACCATACTGCAAGGTCTGCAAGAAAAAGCATTCGGGAAAATGCTCCACTCTCTGCAATTATTGCAAGATGCCAGGACACAAGGAAGAAAATTGCAAGAGGAAATCCAGTAATGGATTATGCCAAACTGTCCGAAATTAGCTCCATCTACAAACAACAAGAATACTAAAAATGCTAGAGCATTTGTTCTGACTACAGAAGAAGCCAAGATGATCCCAAACGTTATAGCTGGTACGTTTTTAGTTAATGATATCTTTGCTAAAGTATTATTTGACTCTGATGCAAACCAAAGTTTTATCAATACTTCGTTTTGCAAAATTCTAAATCACTCATTAACTAAACTACCACAAGAATGTCTAGTAGAAACAGCTAATGGAGAAACTATTAGGATTTCTGAAATCTTGCAGGGAGCAAGAATAGAAATTTTAAACCAAAAGTTTATAGCAAACCTGTATCCCATGAATCTGGCAGGATTCGATGTTGTTTTAGGAATGGATTAGTTAATAGCCAATAAAGCCAGTATATTATGTGATCAAAAGTCAATTCAAGTAAATTCACCAAAAGGTAAAACGATCACAATTAAAGGAGACAAGCCATCTAGATCCACAAAATTCATATCTGTGATGAAAACTACAAGTTGTATAAGAAAAGGTTCTATAGTGTATTTGATTACCATAATCACTAACACTAAAGGAAAAGAACTAAAAGACATTCCAGTAGTATCTCATTTTTCAGATGTCTTTCCAGAAGAATTATCAGGACTACCTCCAGATAGAGAAGTTAAATTTAGAATTCACCTGATACCAGGAACATCACCAATTGCCAAAGCACCCTACCGTTTGGCACCCGCTGAAATGCAGGAACTGAAGAAGCAATTGGACGAATTATTAGAGAAAGGATTTATACAGCCAAGTTCGTCGCCATGGGGAGCGCCGATATTGTTCGTTAAAAAGAAAGACGGATCAATGCGTATGTGCATTGACTACCGTGAATTGAACAAGGTCACGATTAAGAATCGGTACCTGTTACCGAGAATCGATGATCTGTTTGATCAACTACAAGGAGCTCGATTTTTCTCTAAAAACGATTTAAGGTCAGGATATCATCAATTAAAGGTACAGGAAGAGGACATTCCTAAAACCGCATTTAGAACGAGGTATGGTCATTATGAATTTATTGTCATGCCATTTGGTTTAACCAATGCCCCAGCTGCATTTATGGACATGATGAACCGAATATGTAAGCCATATTTGGATAAATTCATAATTGTTTTCATAGATGATATTCTAATTTACTCTAAGAATAAAGAGGATCATGCAAAACATTTGCACGCACTTTTAAGTCTATTAAGAAAGGAAAAGCTTTATGCTAAATTTTCTAAGTGCGAATTTTGGTTAGAACAAGTACAATTCCTTGGACACTTAGTCAATCATGAAGGAATTCATGTAGATCCAACAAAGATTGAGGCAATTACTAAATGGAAAAGCCCTGAGTCACCAACCGAGGTTAGAAGTTTCTTAGGATTGGCCGGTTATTATAGAAGATTTATTCGAGATTTTTCTAGAATAGCCATTCCTTTAACTAAGTTAACCTGTAAATCTGTTAAGTTTAAATGGGGATTAAAACAAGAAGAAGCATTTAGAATTCTTAAGCAAAGATTAACCCATACACCCATATTAGCATTACCAGAAGGAACTGAAGACTTTGTAGTCTACTGTGATGCTTCTAAATTAGGTTATGGATGTGTGTTAATGCAACGCCAAAAGGTTATAGCCTACGCATCTAGACAACTTAAAAATCATGAAGAGAATTATTCAACCCATGATTTAGAGTTAGGAGCTATAATTTTTGCTCTTAAGATTTGGAGACATTACCTTTATGGTAGTAAGTTTACCATATTCACTGATCATAAAAGTTTAAGGTATATCTTCAAGCAAAAAGAGTTAAATATGAGACAAAGACGCTGGATGGAGATGCTTAGTGATTATGATTGTGATATCCAGTATCATGAAGGAAAAGCAAATATAGTGGCAGATGCTTTAAGCCGAAAATATCATGAAAAACAAAAAGGGTACGTTCTCTTAAATTAAATCTGCAAGTAGATTTAAATGATTAAATAAGAGAAGCACAAGAATCAGTAATCAAGGATGATTCTGAAAAATTAAAAGGTATGTTGAAAGAATTAAAACAAGGAACAGATGGAATTTGGAGATTCCATGAAAAGAGAATGTGGATACCTAAATTAGGAAATCTACGTCATCGTATACTAGAAGAGGCCCATAAATCTAAATACACGATGCATCTAGGAAGTGATAAAATGTACCAGGATTTAAGGAAAAATTTCTGGTGGATAGGAATGAAGAAAGACATAGCAGCCTATGTTTCTAAATGTTTAACATGTTCACAAGTCAAAGCTGAACACCAGAAACCCTCAGGTTTGTTACAGCAATTAGAAATGCCAGTTTGGAAATGGGAATTGATAACAATGGATTTTGTTACTAAATTACCCAAAACCAATAAAGGAAATGATACAATCTGGGTGATTGTATATAGGCTAACCAAGTCCGCTCATTTCCTATAAATAAAGGAAACAATTAGTATGGAACAATTAGCTAAATTATATGTAAATGAAATTGTTTCTTTACCTGGTATTCCTTTATCAATTGTTTCTGATAGAGATAGTCGATTTACCTCTCATTTTTGGTCAAGTTTCCAAAAGGCAATGGGAACTAAGCTAAAATTGAGCATAGCTTATCATCCTCAGACGGACGGACAAAGCGAAAGAACAATCCAGACAATGAAAGACATGCTTAGAGCTTGTGTAATTGATTTTGGAGGTAATTGGGACGATCACTTACCTTTAATCGAATTTTCTTATAATAATAGTTATCACATAAGTATCAATGCTGCACCATTCGAAGAACTTTATGGACGAAAGTGCCGAACCCCAGTCTGTTGGGCAGAAATTGGGGAAAAGCAACTATCTGGAAAGGAATAGTAAGATTCATCAAACGGGGAAAGCTAAGTCCCAGGTATGTTGGACCTTTTGAGATTATTAGAAGAATAGGACCTGTAGCCTATCAGCTACAACTGCCAGAGGAAACGGCAGGAATACATGATGTGTTTCATGTATCTAATCTCAAAAAGTGTTTAGCTGATGAATCGCTAATAGTACCTCTTAAGGATATAGAGGTAAATGAGCAACTCAAGTTTGTAGAAAAGCCTCTACAGATTGAAGACAGAAAAGTCAAAAATCTCAAACACAAAAGACTAGTTCTAGTCAAAGTGAAGTGGGACTCCAAAAGAGGACCTGAATACACATGGGAACTCGAGTCAGAGATGCAAAGGAAATACCCGCATTTGTTTCAATAGATCTCGAGGACGAGCTCTAAAATAAGGTGGGAAGAATGTAACAACCCTCGGTAAAACCAACACCCTCATAATATTCTGACACCTTAGTATACTGTAAAATGTCCCATTATGTCTTATAATACAACCCGTATGTGAAAACCAAGCCCGAAATACGTTATAGTTTATAAAATAAATTAAAAACAATAATTATTAAGTTGAGGCGGGCCGCGTAGACCCACCCCAACCATTTACGCGGGCGGTATCAAGGTTGGAAACGGACTCCGCTGATTTCTTTAGTTCAAGCGGGCCGCGTAAGCTTAAGCTTACATTGACGCGGGCCGCGAGAGATCATTAAACGCGGAGACATCCGGTGCTGACACGTGTCGACATCGTGGCGGACCTACACATTGACTCAGCCAAGCTATTATGTTGACCAGGGTTGACACGGGCCGCGTAACCCTGGCCTGTGCTTTACGCGGGCCGCGTGAGAGTCGGGTTTTGCAACTATAAATAGAACGCATCAGTTTTCGTTTTTCGTCGCTCATTCTCAATTCTCAAATCACAATTTCTGAAGTAGTAGAAATTATAGTCGGGTATTATACCCCTAATTAGCGAGGTTCTGCTCCGTTGTAAGTATTATAACCCCAGTTTCATAATAGTTACGCTGCCCGATTGATTTAGGGTTCCGTAACAACTGTCGTGGTTCTGCCCGACGTAGTTGTTGGAAGGCCGTCTCGGGGAGGGTATCATTAAAATTTTCAAAGGGTTATGATACTAACCAATATACATTTGTATAAATTATAGATTATATCCAGGAAACCCTTACGAGAAGCCTAAGATAGCAATGTGAGTTTATCCTCTTTTTGATAACCTTTTTGGAATATTTTACAAAACCTTAAATGTTTTACAATGCGATTAAGCAGTGATTGAGTCTTTGTAGTTCTTCAATTACTACCGGTATGTTGGGGTTTTGTATACAAAATTTACTACACTGTGAGTAGTAAGTCAAGGTTGACAGTACGTTACCATTAGACAATGAGTTAGCCAATGTGTAATATGACCCACAAGTCAGTGGATTGATAGTACCAAATGGAGTAATTGTGTAGACATAAACAATGTGATCGCTCTCAATACTGTTTTAATTGATAAAATGTTTCTTGATTAAACTGGGATTCACTCAACAGTATTTCCGACTGACAAATGTTTTTAAAACGCGTTTCAGGTAACCCAATGTGACAGCCAATTAGTAAAAAGCCAGCTGGAGAGCACTGAAGGCTTGGAAAAAATGTGGCTATAAAAGTTATCTAATAAACGATGTTTTAAATTCAATAAAATAGGGTTTATCCCTATAAGTGTATTGTAATAAGAAACTTGGGTTTTGCCCATGTTATTATTAATATCAAATCTGGTGGTTTTACTCTGATAAACATTTCCTAACTACGGTCCTGATGAAAAATTCCGCTGCCAAATTAGACAAACATTGCGATACCACCGAAACTGGCTCGCGGCCGCCCGTTCCCGTGAGTAAGGGATCAGGGGTGGCGACATAAGTTGCCCAAAACCAGAAAAGGTAATGACGTGATTTGGGTAATTGTGGATCGATTAACCAAATCAGCTCATTTTCTACCCATGAAAGAAACCTTTAGCATGGAAAGGTTAGCAAAGTTGTATGTAGATGAAATCCTATCCTTACATGGAGTTCCACTCTCCATTGTATCGGACAGGGATAGTCGTTTCACTTCCCATTTCTGGACAAGTTTCCAGGAAGCAATGAGAACCCGACTAAATTTAAGTACTTCTTATCATCCTCAAACAGACGGACAAAGTGAAAGGACGATCCAAACCTTGGAGGACATGCTTAGGGCATGTGTGATAGATTTTGGTGGAAATTGGGATGACCGCCTACCATTAATTGAATTCTCCTATAATAATAGTTATCATTCAAGCATTGAAGCTGCCCCATTTGAAGCATTATATGGACGCAAATGCAGAACTCCAGTCTGTTGGGCAGAAATAGGAGAAAGTCAATTATCAGGTCCTGAAATCGTGCAAGAAACTACCGACAAGATTACTCAAATCAAGGAAAGACTGAAGACGGCTCAAGATCGCCAGAAGAGTTATGCAGACAACTGGCGCAAGCCACTAGAATTCCAAATTGGAGACAGAGTACTCTTGAAAGTTTCTCCTTGGAAAGGAGTAGTTTGGTTCGGTAAGAAAGGAAAGTTGAGCCCAAGATATGTAGGACCATTTCCAGTGATCCAACGTATAGGGCCAGTTGCTTATCGCTTACAATTACCAGAGGAATTAGCTGGAGTACATGACGTATTTCATGTATCCAATCTCAAGAAATGTCTATCGAACGAATCTCTGGTAGTACCTCTTCAAGATATAGAGGTAAATGAGAAATTGAAGTTTATCGAGAAGCCACTGCAAATAGAAGACAAAAAAGATCAAGTTTCTCAAGCACAAAAGATTGGTACTAGTCAAAGTCAAATGGGATTCCAAAAGAGGACCCGAATACACTTGGGAGTTGGAATCGGAGATGAAGCGAAAGTATCCTCACTTATTTCAGCAAATCTCGAGGACGAGATTTTAAATAAGGTGGGGAGGATGTAAGGACCTTCAAAAATGTCCCAAAATGACCCTTAAGTGAAAACCCGGACCCCTGAAACCCTAATCCATATCAAAAACCAAGAAAATAAGAATTCTGGTCTTCAGGCGGGCCGCGTAAGGATCGAGTTTAAGTTGACGCGGGCCGCGTCAACTTGATGTTTGACCAGATAAGCATCCGGGCCACGTATAGTCCACTTGGCACACCTACTCGTGACCCAGCAAACCTACGCGTAGACTAGGTGGCCACGCGGGCCGCGTAAAGATCAGGCATGGGCTCACGCGGGCCGCGTGAGACCCAATTTTCAGCTATAAATAGGTTGAGCTATGAGCAGTTCACTGGTGTCGACGAAACTTTTAGAATCATTCATATTCTGTTCGAATTTCACTTTCAAAGTAGTGAGGTGCTGCTACGATACATGGTATTAACTCGATCGCTGCTACGATTCAATGTCCGATCGATTGAAACTATTCGACGAATGTTTAAGTGCTGCTCAAATTAGTGTTATACTTTGTCATTCGTCGTAAATTCGATGGATGTTTAAGTATTACACTTTGTCATTCCTCGTGAGGGTTTTAATCTCGTGAGTTATCGTAAATGTTGTATTAGTTACTAACCTAGTTCGTGTGCATTGTTAAATTAGGTTATCAGGCTTATCAGTAGGCTAAACTCTGCCCATTAAACTTTCAATGTGAGTCATTCTCTTTTTACCAAATTGCTTTCAAAAATCATATTTGTTTTTAAAGTTATAATAACAGGGATTAAGTCTTTGTAGTCTTCAATTACAGCCGGTATGTGGGGTTTTGTATACAATACTTGATAACCGTCACCATTGGACAACGAGTGAGCCAATGGGTGATATGACCATAGTCACAGAAACGAGTCGAGTGACAAATACTGTTGGGTAATTGGTTGATATGAAAACATTGTAATTGCTCTTAATACTGTAAATTATAACAATGTGTCGTTTTGTGCAAAATGAACGATTCACCAGTATTTCCCCGCTGACAAAATATTTTTTTAAAACATGTTTCAGGTGATCTACTGTGATCCAAGAAAAAGTGTCGTGTAGTACTACAGGCTTGAGGAAGTGGCTCAATAAAAATAAAGAAACATGTTTTGGGTAAAATAGGGATTTCTCAGTGAAATTCCCTTATTGTAAATTACGGGGTTTATCCCGAATTATGAAATAAAATAATCGGGCATTTTCTAGTTTTTAATCGATCCTGTTAATAATTCTGCTGCCACATTAAACAATTACCACGAGATTTCTGTCACACGGCTCCTAGACCGGGTCAAACCGGGCCGGGGGCCGTGACACTTGCATTGTGGAAAGATGGGTCTGGTTTCACAGATCTGGTCTCTTCTCTTTTGAATAGTGGGGGGGGGATGCTGGGGTTCCTAGGAGGGATTTCGGAAGGAGCAAAGACAATAAAAAGGATCCCAATATCAAGCAATGCCTGCGGAAGGTCAGGGATGGGCATTTTACGGCGGCGGTCAAAGTTTTATGTTCCAGTGGGGTTGCCCCCTTTGGAGAATCGACCATGAAAACTCTTATTAATAAACACCCTGTGGTGCCACCCCCATCATTGCCTTCCAACCCTATTGTCCAGCCCACTCTTATTGCAGCAGAGGATTGCGTACTTAAATGTATCAAATCCTTCCCTAGAGGGACATCTTGTGGCAGAGATGGGATGCGGGCCCAACACTTGTTGGACGCTATTGGTTGTGAGGGTTCGGTAAGTTCCTCGGGTCTGCTCACAGCCATTAATGGAGTTGTCAACCTATGGCTTGAGGGGCTTTGCCCTAAGGTGTTGGCCGAGTTTGTGGCCTCAGCCCCCTCACCCCCTTATTGAAACCTGATAATGGTATTAGGCCTATCGCCGTGGGGGGCATCTGGCGTAGGTTGGTCTCTAAGGTGGCTATGAAGAAGGTTGGGAAGGACATGGCCCAGTATTTGGGGGATTTTCAATTCGGGGTTGGTACACCAAATGGGGCGGAGGCGGTGCTTCATAGTGCGAACAGGTTCCTGAACTCTTTTCATGAAGATGGGTCCATGGCCTTGCTCACGGTAGACTTCACCAATGCTTTCAACATGGTTGACCGCTCAGCGTTCCTCCAACAGGTCCACCAACGCTGTCCATCTATCTATCGGTGGGTCCAGTTCCTGTACGCCCAACCCACTAGGTTGTATGTTGGCAGCGATTGTATTGGGGCCACCACTGGAGTGCAACAAGGAGATCCCTTGGGGCCCCTTCTCTTTACCCTAGCCTTACACCCACTTATTCTCCGTTTCCAGGAGCACTGTAACCTCCCCTTTCATGCTTGGTATTTGGATGATGGCATGATTATAGGTAATGCAATGGAAGTTGCTAAAGCCTTGGACATCATCAACACGGAGGGACCATCCCTAGGGTTTCATCTCAATATTAAGAAAACGGAAGTGTACTGGCCATCGTGTGACGGTCTCAAGGTTCAGGACGACCTTTTCCCGAGAGGGATAAGTAGACCTGAGAGGGGGGTTAAGCTCCTTGGGGGGGGGGGGGGGGGTTAGCCGAGATTCTGTTTTTATCGGGGAATTAGCAGGGCGGCGGGCATTGACAGCGGTTGACCTTATGAAACTCTTGCCCTGCCTCCAGGACCCCCAGTGCGAGCTTCTTTTTTTAAGGTCATGCATGGGGGTAGCTAAGTTACTGTTTGGGCTGCGGACCTGCCAACCCCACTTGATGGCCAATGCGGTATCCTGTTTTGATGATGGTCTTCGAGAGGCTATCGAAGACATTGTTGTTTACGGGGGGGGGGGGGGGGGGGTCCTACTTCGGTGACCTTCAGTGGCGTTTGGCATCTTTGCCGATGCGTCTGGGTGGTTTGGGCCTCCTCTCAGCTCGGGATGTTGGAGTTTATGCTTTTGTGGCGTCTAGAGCTCAGTCGTGTGTATTGCAAGACCATATCCTTCGGAACAGTGGGGTTGTTAAGCTTGACGTAGACTACCAACAGGCCCTTGAGTACTTAAGTATCTCTCTTCCAGACTTTGATATTGGTGGTTTCTCTAATATGGACACCCCCCCCCAAAGCCACAAAAAACTTTGGCGAATGCCCTATTTGACAAAATCGCTCGGAGTCTGGGAGAAACATTCGATTTGTCTCCCCGCCAGAAGGCGGTGATTGAGTGCTTGAAAGGCCCCCATGCGCAAGATTTTTTGACTGTTATCCCGATCGAGGGGCTGAGGCAATGCATGTCTGCTGTCGAGTATAGGGTTATCCTCAAATACCGGCTGATGATCCCTACGTATTCAGAAGACGAAACCTGCCCAATTTGCCGTAAAGCCTGCATGGATAAATACGGGTAGAATGCTATTCATTGTAAGGAGCTCCCTGGTTTCAAATATCGGCACGACTGGGTGAGAGATGTTTTGGGGGACATCTTGAGGAGAGCGGGGATTTTTGCCAAGAAGGAGGCCCCTGTGAATTTCCTTACAGATCCGATGGAAGGGAGATCTACATTGAGACCAGCGGATCTGCTCGTCTTTGGCTGGGCGGGAGGGAAACATGCTTGTGTGGATCTCACAGGAGTCTCCCCCTTAGCTGGTTTAAGGGAAAACGAGTTTGTAGCAGGACAGGCTATAAGGAAAACGGAATCTAAAAATGTGGATAAACACGCTAAAGCATGTGTTGATAACCAACATGCATTTGTCCCCTTCGCCTTCGACACCTTTGGCTCCCTAGCTCCAGAAGCTATCCATTTGTTGACTAGGGTCCAAAAGGTTGTCCACAGCAGTTGCTCATCAGCAGGGGCCAGGGATTTGTCTTTAATAGGCTAGGGTTTGCTATTCAGAAAGGGGTAGTGGCGCAACTTGTTGCCCGCTTACCTGCGATATTGATGTAACTCGGCCAGTATTTTATATATAAATAGTTAAAATCAAAATAAAGGTCATTTATATATTATAATTACTATAATATCTTGTTAATGCATTTAAAAACCTTAATCTATAAACAAAAAATAAAATTAAGAACAAAGAAATACGTTTGTGGTCCCACTGAGCTACCTGTATGGCAGTATCTTGTGATCACATGCAGTTATACCAGGGTAAAATATTTGACATGAAGGATAAAAATGGTTTATTTAAATCTTTTTTATATATAAATGTGTGCATATATACTTCATTAAAAAAATTCTAATCATATATGTTTAATTAACTCGAGTAAATTAGTATTGTAACTGATGAACAAATAAAATAATAAAACCTACTTCATCATTTGATTCATAGTATGACACACACTCGATTATATGATATGGTTAAATCTCACTTTTGGATATTTAGCACGATATATTACGCATACGGTGTCAGTTAATTTTCTAAAATCATAACATATTTAGTCATTTCTTCTAAACAAATTTAAGTTTTGGTTATCTTATGATAAACCAACTATTACCTAGAGTTTGAATGACCTAACAATAGTTTCACAGTTCCATTTCAATAGCCAATAGTTCATTATCATTAATCAAACCACTTAAATTTAACTAAAATTTTCACAATTCCATTTCAATAGCAAGTGCTTATGGCTAGAAACCACCATATATGACATTGACTTACGACTTCTAGCCTCGATCGCTAGGTGTAGAAGATGAAGTTGTCAGACAAAATCACAAAAGAAAGGAGCATGGTGATAGTTCCTCCCCTACAAACAAAATATATTAACTTTGTTCAACATTTGCCACTTTAAGCGCAAATGAAGGGGTTCGGTGACTCATCTTTGTTTATCAAACGCCATCTAGTTTTGCGTATGGAGTGAAAAGAGAGGGGTTGGGACGACGATTGGAGTTCATCATCACTAATTGCCATGGGGGTGGGACGAAGGTTATGGTGGTGTTGAGGATATCTAGGGTTTTTTTATTACAATTCCGATACACTTATTTATATTATTTAGAAGAGTAAACTGCCATTTTGGTCCCTGTGGTTTGGGCACTTTTGCCATTTTAGTCCAAATCCCAAATTTTTTACATCTGGGTCCCTGTGGTTTGCATTTTGTTGCCATTTTAGTCCAAAACTCAAAATCCCTGATTTTTTACTGCTGAAAACTGATTATTTTGTCCTTTAGTGCAGGGGCATTTTGGTCATTTTTAAATATAATTTCATTTGTGCAACCAGCAGATCAAATAAATCATCATCATCCCCAACATAATCACATCTCTTTCTCTCTCTATAGCACCACCACCACCGCCGCCTCCTCCCTCTCTCTCTTTTCTCTCTCTCTATAGCACCACCACCACCACCACCGTCGTCCCATCCAACAGTCACACCCACACCTCCTTCCTCGTTTTCCGGTGACAGCGGCTCCGCAAATAAAACCCTGAAGTTGTCGATGATGAAGATGAACACCAGCAGCAGCAAACACCAGCCACCACCGCCCCCATCTGCCACCACCGCCCCCATCTCTCTACACCACCTCTCAATCCTGCCACCTGCCACCACCCACTCCCACCCCCACAACCACCGTCACCACCACCCACCTGCAACCACCAACACCACCATCCACCTGCCACCACAACCATCGTGAAAACCCCTCAAATCCGAAAACCCACCATGAAAAACCCTCAAATCCACCACCGTAACCACCCAAAATCCCTAAATATTCACTAGAAACAAAAACTCACAATCCCTAAATATTCACTAGAAACTTCATAAAACACCCAAAATCCCCAAATACTCACATTATCACTTACCAGACGATGTATCCCTATCACCGGAGTTGCCGCCGTCACCACCTTCACCAAACTCAAAGCAAACCCAAACCCGAGCCACAACATAACCACCTCCACTGCCGTCGTCAACCACCCCCTTACATCATCATCATAATCACCGTCCATCATCATCATCATAACCAGTCATCGTCAACCACCCCCTATTTACAGATCTGAAAAGAAAGAAGGATGGAGGAGAGATCCGTGTAGAGAGAGAGAGAGAGAGTGTGTATGGCGGTGGACGGTGGTGATCTGTGGTGATGACGGTGGTGAACGGTGTAGAGAGAGAGAACTGAGAGAGAGAGAGAGAGTGTGGTGTATCTGTGTTGTTTTAGTGAGAGAGAGATCGAGGGTTATATATATATATATATATTATATAATATATAATTAATTTTGTTTTAATTTATTAGAAGAGTAAAATCAGAATGACCAAAATGCCCCTGCACTAAAGGACAAAATAATCAGGTTTCAACAGTCAAAATAGAGGGTTTTTGGATTTTGGACTAAAATGGCAACAAAATGCAAACCACAGGGATCCAGATGTAAAAAGTTTGAGATTTGGACTAAAATGGCAAAAGTGCCTAAACCATAGGGACCAAAATGGCAGTTTACTCTATTTAGAATCTAAAAGTTTTAATTCCAAAGTGTGCTCTAGCAGCAGTTTGTGTCCCAAATCATAATGCAAATCTTTCGCTTCTAAATCTATTTAAATTTTGTTATTTGTGTTGATTTTCAGTTCTTAATTGATATAATATTCAAGAAATTAGAGTATTTAAAAATAAGTGGTCCATTGACTCTATGTTGTTGATGACACGAGTTTGATAAAATGATAATGGAAAAGGTGTAACCCACACACATGTCGAATGTACGTATGGTTGGTATTTCAAATGGATCATTCTTCTCCTACTTATGAACCAACACCAAGTAGTGTTGGATACCCTCCATCCGCAACTTGATTTTCCATATTAAGTTTATTCTAAGTTTTAAAAAAATATTGTAAAAAGATGTTCAGGTTACATAATTTCATTTTGTTAGGATCAAGTAAATTACCCGTATTAATTTTTCATCTGATTTCAAACTTACCTTAGACCATGCGTAGTGGTAATGGTGAATAATGCCCTCACCCTTGGGCGTTTTCCGCCATGTGGCAGTACAGTCAGCAAGTAGCATAATTGGGCGTTTTTTTCTTCTAAAATGGGTGTAGTGGGAATGTGGGCATTATGTTAAAACGGTGTAGAGAATTAAATATAAATAAAGAAAACCAACCAAAAAAGCTATTGGCCAAAAAAATAAAGCTTCAATGTGATTGGTCAAACTTTTGCCCCAACAGCGTGATTTTAAACACGCCAAACCAAAAAAATTGGTCAAACATGCCCAGGGGGCGGTGTATGGGCGTGATCGGGCGTTTTTTTTTGACAAATTTTGGAAAAACCACGCCCACTACGGGTGGTCTTATGATCTTTATAAAAAAATGATGACATGCATCGAAAACTACACTATTTTATATTTTTAGGATTGTGGAAATCGCATGATATTGCCTTATTGGGCGGGCGATAACGTCCTATGGCGTCCCAGAATACCACCCTCGGCGTTTTATGTGGCCAGCCGTGATGAGCATAACAGGAAGAAAGGGGGTTATTGTTTTTGTTTCTCTCTCTCACACACATATATATACATATATGTTATATAACCCCTCTTTCCACTAAGGTGCTGTTTGGTAGCCTCTGAATGGTCATTAAGAGGCTACCTCTTAATGGAACTATTAAGAATTTTACCAATGAGAATGTAGAAGAATGTGACATGTGATGATTTACCATTCAGAGGTTACCTCTTAACCATTCAGACTTGAGGTTACCTCTTATTCATTCAGAGGTTTTAAACCATTAAGAGGTAGCATCTGAATGGTCATTAAGAGGCTACCAAACAGCCCCTAAGTTATATAATTTTTTTTTCTTACACATTATGTCACTTGTCACATAACCTCCTTAGACTATGAGGTGTGGAGGGGCTTGAGTTGGGGGCATTACTCGATACGTGACGAGGATGAGATCCACAAGCTAATAATAAAAAAACAGGGGTGTAATGGGGCGTCCTTTATTTGGGTGTGACGAGCCATGTAGATTTTTTTGGTTTAAACAGCCATGTAGATTTTTTTGGTTTAAACTATTTAAAATTTCACTTAATAAAAATAACACACTAGTTAACTTAAAACATTACATAGAACATTTAAAAAAAAATACAAAGAAAATTAAAAAACTACAAAAAAAAAAAAAAAAAAAAACATAAAATTAAAAACTACATAAAAGTTACTCCATATTATATGTTTCCATTATTTCTTCCTTCATTTCCAACGTCATCGCCAATTGTGGGCCGGTAAGGTGATCGACGGGCATGACATGAAATAGAGTTGTTACGTATGAGTGTTATATAGATATCTTTTTATCGAACGACGCTTGGAGAACTACATGAAATAGAGTTGTTACGTATGAGTGTTATAGATCAAAAAGGTTGTTTTAAAAACTAGATTGATAGTTATTTTGATGGCATCCACAAATAAAATAAAAATATAGTGTACTATTGTTTGTTTATGTTTAGATAATATGCCATCTGCCCTATTTTAATGGCATCCGCTAATAAAATAGTGTACCATTGTTTGTTTATGTTTAGATATTATGCCATGCGTGTACAAAATGTGACCCGATGTCCAAGCAACCACATTAAGTGGAAGCTTCATGTCCTGGTCTTTGACTCCTTGTACATTGCCTAGTAACAACATTGACAAGTATGAGGCGATCTGTAGAAGCCTACTTGGTCTAGTTACATTATTCATTACTTGTTTAACTCTATTATGTCTCATTTGTAGATAGGGGTGTTCAAAAAACTCGTGGCTTGCAGTTCGCTCGAAAAAAGCTCGGCTCGAAATTGGCTCGGTTGTAAATGAGCCAGCTCGGCTTGTAAACGAGCCGAGCTCGAGCTTGGCCTAGCTCGGCTCATGAGCTCGTGAGCTGGCTCGATAAGGTTTACATCTTTCATTTTTTTTTGTCCCACGTCGCTTAGAAAACAAACACTAAGAGGATATCTCCTCTATAAAAGAAGGTAAAAACAACGTATAAAGTTAATTAACTATTTATACTTGCATATTTAGCCATATGGTTAAATTAAATGACAATTATGGCTCTTAGTCTATGAAAAAATTCATTTTTAAAGGCTTTTTAAGTTTTAAATTTTGCGGTTCTTTGTTAGTTCGAGCTAGATCGAGCCGAGCCGAGCTAGCTCGAATTCTAATTGAGTCGAGCTCGAGCCGAGCCAGCTCGAGCTGGGTCTAGCTCGACTCGACTCGACTCGGCTATAACACTATTTGTAGATAGCTACTTGGTATACTGACATTAGTAATTAGTTGTTTATTTTATTAAAGGTGTAGGTATAAGCGGAAAACAAATTCACTCACTCACTCACTCACTCGCCACACTCTCTACCAGTCTACCTATACATGATGAGTGGTGAGTATTTTTATTTATTTTTTAATACAAATTTGTAATTGTTTTAAGCAATTATTGTTAATTATTTTAAACAATAATCTTTTTTAACGCCTAACAAATCCTTCAAATGGTCTACTAGCAAAATTCATCGCATTGGGATACATTCGTATCCGAACCGGGGAAAAACTCCACCTAGGGCCTCAGCCCGTGAACACTCGCCCGAAGACACGACAATGCGGTGAGGTAAAACCCGCTCAGTTCAAGGATCAAACTGGCGATCTCTGCCTACTCGCGTAGTCTCCCATCATCATCAGGTGCCGTATTAAATAATAGAGAAACAGGAATCGAACATGGGTCGCTTAAAACACCAAGTCTGTCCCTAATTTTAAACAATAAATACATAAAAGTCAGTTGGATATCTTCTTCAAACACATGCTAAAACCAGTGAAATTTGTGCACGAGACCAAAAATTTACTTCATTTTAAAAACAAGTTGGTTTTGGTTAAACTTATATTAGAGCATTCACATTCTATCCACCAAATCTTAAGAGATGAGTTTTTAAATTATAAAAAGTGGTTTAAGTGGTTGTGAGTGGAGGAGAGAGAAAATGTTACTGTTCATCTGTATATTTGGGGGGACACTGTTCACTCTGTATAATTTTTTAATATATTTTGAAAGTGGTTGTAAGTAGAGGAGAGAGAAAATGTAATATATATTGAAAAGGAGAGAGAAAAGTATTTGTTTTTAGTGGAAATATATTGATATAGGAGTTGTTTTTTAGTGGGATGTATGTATATTTTTAGTGGATTGGATGTGAATGCAATGCTAAAAAAAGAGCAAAACCGTGTATTTCGTTTATTTAAACTAATAAATACAAGTTATTTTAGAAAATCAGATTAAATTTCAAAAGAACTATTAGAATAAAATGTTAAAAACAAATTATGAGGTTTACGCTGTCATTGGTTCACCATATTAAGGTCTCATGCCTCACTTCTGTGAGCGTGTTCACATGTGAGCAGTGTTAAAATTATACATCTCATTCATATCAATGACTTATATAAAAAAAATCAATGTGTATTTCATTCTTACACATACATAATATATAATATACAGTTCATATCATATCCATATCAGTTTCGTTATTTTCGTTCTAATGTCTTTTTCTATTCTCTGCCTATAACACGTTGGGCTGATGGCGAGATGGGCTTAAATATTGATCTCAATGAAATGGGCTCTTGGCGAACTGGGCTTAACTGATGAGAGATCAAATGGGCTGCTTTGGATTCGCAATATATAAGTGAGAGAAATATCTCTCAACTACAGTTCTGCATTATTGATCTCGTTTTCAACTGTTCTTCTCTCGTTCTTTGTGCTGGTTAGGGTTTCACATTTATCTCAGATTCATCTTGAATCTGAGTTTAGTTTGAGTGGTTCCTGTTAATCAGTTAGTGATTATCGTGTTGATAATCTGATCGAGTGAGTTTGTTGTGAGGAACATTGTGAGAGATTGTTCTTGTAATCTGTAAGAAGACTGTTAGAGGGTTAATAACAACTTGGTTTGGGTATTCGTAATTTCTCTGATAGTTCTGTGAAGATCCTTGTTTTCGTGAAATGGTATCAGAGCCATAAGGGCTCTTGGGGTTATCTTTGAAGATTTAGGGTTCTGTCCGTTGTCCGCTGTGTTTTGTGGTTAGATCTGGTTCAGATCTACTCGATTGTGAATCAGACACATAGAACCTTGGTAGTACTAGCTTCTGCCGGTTCGGATCTGGGAGTTTGGGTTTCTTCTTGACGAAAAATTGCTGGTAGATTCCTTTTCGGTGTTCTTGGCAGCTTATCAAGGAGAAGAGTCTTGTTGGTCTTTACAACTCTAGAAATTGTGAGGCAAACCAACAGATTATTGTTGTTCTTTGGTTTTCTGATCGGATCTGTGTAACCCTAGAAGGTTACAAGATCGGTCTTGTTTGCTGCGCAAATCTGTGAGTTTGTTCCGATCTGTCTTCTCCGTTATTATTTTTTGTTTGTGATTTTTTTGTTGTAGTTGTTGATACCGGGGTAGTGAGGACCGGTTACTGATATTGGGGGGATACAGAGAGGGTTCACTCTGTGATTTTGTGTTTTGTGTAATTATTGATTGTTTTCCCTTGTTTGTTGTTGTGTTCAATACTTGTTGTTTCTTGTATTGTTTAACTAGTGTTGTGTCTATTAGGGTTGGCTTATGTGCAAAGACTTGGGTAGGCACCTTGAGTGACGAACCTACCATCTGGCCCCTGGCACAGATCTGCCGTTGTTGGTTTGTTTTCCTTAGTGTCTGTTTTATCTTTTCTTGTGAGGTTTGTTCTGTTTAATCTTGTTGCACATGGCTGATTTTGTTAATCTGTTTGGTGAAACTTTGATTAGTAAACTTGAACCTGATAATCCTTTGTATTTACATGCTAGTGATTCAACACATTTAACTGTTGTAAATATAGAACTAAAAGGTACTGAGAATTACACAGTTTGGGCAAATGTTATGCTTCTTGCTTTAAGAGTTAAAAATAAACTAGGTTTTGTAGATGGTTCTATTGATAAGCCTGTTGATGATGAAGTACTTGCTGCTCAATGGGAAAGATGTAATTCGGTTGTTTTAACATGGATTTTAAATTCTGTGTCTGAGGAACTATATTTGGGTCAAGTTTATTCAAAATTAGCTTATGAAGTTTGGAAAGATTTAAAGGAGACTTATGATAAGATTGATGGTTCTGTTGTGTTTAATCTGTATCAGAAGATTAATGGTTTTAATCAAAATGGGTTGTCTGTGTCTGAGTATTATCATAAACTGAATATTATGTGGAAACAGTTGGATCAGATACTACAGTTGCCTTCCTATACATGTAATGCTTCAACTTCGTTTAATAACTTCAATCAAATGATAAAACTTATGCAATTTTTAATGGGATTAGATAGTGTTTACCAAAGTGTTAGAACTAATCTGTTGACTAAAGAAAGTCTTCCTACTGTGAAAGAGGCGTTTGCCATTGTTTCTAGAGAAGAATCTCATAGAAACTCTGGTAGTGATAAGAAAAATCAAACTGTAGGGTTTGTTTCTAAAATTAGTCACTCTGATTTGACAAAGAGAACTAATAAAGTGTCTAATCAATCTTTAAAGTGTACTAACTGTAATAAGTTGGGACATACCGTTGAAAAATGTTTTGAAATTATTGGATAGACAAAATTGCAGAAAACAACCTTTATGTATACCCAAAACTGCACTTTATACCTTTCACTATGAAATCCGCCAAAACCAACCTTTACGTTCATGTTTTGCTACAAGTTCAACCTTTAACACAAACTCTGTTAATATTCTTGGTTAAATCACCTCACATGCTTTGCATGTGAGGGTATTATTGTCATTTCAACCTTGTTTTTTTTGTTTATTAATAAATTATATAATTACACATGACCCCACATAAAACTCTTCTTGTTCATCTCTCCTAGCTCACCACCATCATCATCTCAACCAGACTAGGAAAACATTGTTATCAATCATCAAAGCTGTTGGATTCAGGCCCCTCACACTCACAACACTCACTGTGTAATATGCAGAGAAATGAAAGAAGGAAGAAAGAATGTGCAGAAGCTTGCTCTTGTTATTGCATGTAAATGGGTTTAAATAGTACAAAAAAAACGTAAACTAAACACATGCAAGACCCTACTTACTAACGTATCTATCCTCCACTTCAACGTTCATGCACAGTAACAACTCAACGGTCACATGCACAAACTCAACACCCATGCAGCTCCACAGTTTACATGAATGGGTCAAACCCAACTACCAACTCTCAAACTTCCAGCCATGCATTCTGCAGAACAACAACCATGCAGCCATACGTGAAGGCCCGTAGTCATGCTCCGATGACCCGTTAACACGTACCCGACTCATACAACTAAACCCGGTAACCGACTTGACCCGTACTCGGTCCGAACTTAACCCGTTAATAACCCGCAACATCAAGATTAACCCAACAAAAGCACATAACGTTTTCTTCGTTGATTCAATGAAACAAACTGTTTAACTGATTTATTTTATTTACTGTGGAATGGGTGCATAAGATATTATCGTATTATTGAAGTTAAAAGTATATATATGTGTGGTACCTGTTTTAGACCAAGGAGCACATTCAGCAGCAACCAATATAACATTCATTGCATTGGGCCCAGCTAAAGGAGGGGAATTTATATATTCACCTATTTTAACATCTGCATCATCTGTCACATGGTGCAATGTTGGTTCATTGGTTTCTATTGAACTTTTATAAGTGGTCAAGATTTCAGAAACAAAAGGCGGCAACTCATATCTTAAAACGAAGCATCATTCTTTTCTTAAAACATATAGTAAACTAACGGTGATTATCATTTCGAATGTTCAAAACATAATGGAAGTCATTACTTAGAAACATGAAATTAGGAACATCATTCTTAGCAATTATCGACCATCATAATCATCATCATTTCACAACACCCTAACAGTATCATTTTATTCTAACATACCATTCTAACAATATCATTTTCATCAAGGATCATTCTAACACTACCACTAATATGCTTGACCAGGTTGTACCTTGCGCATAGGCAGTTGTACCCACCACGAAAACACTACATCATGCACTCAAAGTAAACCCAGATTTCTTACATAACTCTACATTAATGTTTTTCTCACAATCAATCATTTAAAACATGGAAGTTAGGAGAAGACCCATTTAAGATAAAACCCAGTATCATGTTTTTGGGTATGAACAGAGCACACTAGTCATTTCATCTTGACACATAATTTTCCTAAATAACTCGACAAGTATGTTCATTTATGCATATAAAGCACTTTGTGATTTACAAACATCTGTTCGAACCGTTAATGTGTTGTGCGACCAAAAGAAATTTTTCATAGAAGAGCACATTATTCACTCATCCTACACAGATCTAATATATCAACATTAATATGATTATCTACATATACCCAGTTTGCATATGATTCACACAAAGATCATACCACAGTGAAGATGTTTATATCACTACAACATGTATGTGTTAGATGATGATGATGATGTTAGATGATGATGGCGGCGGTGTTAGATGATGATGGTGGTGAGCTAGGAGAGATGAACAAGAAGAGTTTTATGTGGGGTCATGTGTAATTATATAATTTATTAATAAACAAAAAAAACAAGGTTGAAATGACAATAATACCCTCACATGCAAAGCATGTGAGGTGATTTAACCAAGAATATTAACAGAGTTTGTGTTAAAGGTTGAACTTGTAGCAAAACATGAACGTAAAGGTTGGTTTTGGCGGATTTCATAGTGAAAGGTATAAAGTGCAGTTTTGGGTATACATAAAGGTTGTTTTCTGCAATTTTGTCTATTGGATATCCCTCTTGGTTGAAGCCAAGAGGGGGACAAGGAGAGAAGGCAATTGCTAGTAGTAGTAATACTGTTAGTGTTGTTAATGATGCTAGTGGGTCTGGTGTTGCATCCTTGACTGCTGAACAAGTGTCTAGGTTATTGAGTTTGTTATCTGATAGAACTTGTGAGACTGCTGGTCAGAGCTGCAATGTGTCAGGTAGTGTAACTAGTTCTTTTTGTTCCAATGTGTTTTATAAACTTGTTTTTATAATTTTGCAACTTTGTTTGATAACAAAGGGGATAGTTAAAAGTCATGAAATGCTTTTTGATTTTGTTGATGTTTCAAATTTGAATATTAAGGTTAAACACCCAAATGGAACTGATGCTTTGGTAACTAAAATAGGTAGTTTAAAACTTACAAAGGGGTTATTTTACAAGATGTTTTTGTTGTACCTGGGTATTCTATCAATTTAATTTATGTGCAAAAAGCAAGATAATAAACTATATGTTGGTTTTGATGAGAATATTTGTTATATTCAGGATTTGTTAACAAAGAAAATCCTGGTGACTGGTAGACAGTTAGATGGTCTGTACTTCTGTGGAAATTCCTGTAAATCTGTTAATTTGTGTAATTTGTGGCATGCTAGATTAGGTTTAGGTCATCCTTCTTTTCAAGCTTTGAAACTGTTATTTCGTAAATTGAATGTCAATATAAGTGAGGATGATTTTCCTTGTGAAATATGTCATAAGGCTAAGCAACATAGAGAGCCATTTCCCTTGAGTAATCATAAAACAGAAAACTAGGTGATTTAATTCACTTAGATGTTTGGGGTCCTGACGGGTAGTCCGTAGGACAACCCTTAAGTGGTATAAATGATAATAAAATCCTACATTTAATCGGGTAGTTGTCTAGAATTAGATAACTACGGTTGTTTGTGTTTCAGGTACAAACGGGAGCTTAAAATGGAAGGAACACGGAGAATAAATGAAAAAATCAATTTTTGGAACTGAAGAATTAAGAGGATAGCATGATAGAGGACGAAATTACGAGAACGTAGGCGAAAACGGTGAAGATGTGTGAGAGTGTGGGAATTGGGTTAATAGAACTTGTGTACGAATTCTTGTTAAATCCTAGAGTTAGCATGCTTTTGAAAATGATAGGGGACTTTTAGGTAGCCTCGTCTAGATGTGTGAGAGTGTGGGAATTGGGGGTTGGACCTCATACGTTACATATATGAGCTTGGTATTGTGAGGGGTGTGGGTTTGGCCTTTAGAAAGCCATGTTTGAGCCTTATACCATTCGGTTGTGACCCAAACCTACTTCCTACAAAACTTTACCTATTGAGATGACACGGTTTAGGAGATTTAGTATGTAGTGTTGATATTCTTGTATATATTGTTGAGTTTTTGTGTCTTATCTTTGAAAAAAAAAAAGAAAAGAAAAAAAAAGAGAAAATACAAAAAGAAGAATTTAGTTGTGTTAGTAGTTGAAAAGTTGATTATGTTTTGTATATAGTTGATGTTGCTTTGTTTAGTAGTAGAAATAAAAACTCGGTCAAATCAATGAGCTACTTTCACATTCCCATTATTTCCTACCTTTACACATAGCCTCGTTACAACTCATAAGTCTTTTTGATTCATAAGCATGCTAAATGGTTGATAGGAGGAAACTTGATTTTTATACAAGCTTATTGTCGCACAATCACACATGCATTGAGTGTTTTAGCATTATGTGCTAATTTTTCTTGTCACCGAGAGTTATTGTGAGGGGTGTCTTGTGGTGTGATAAACAGTTAGTAAAAGGACGATACATTTTAGTTTGGTTTGCATGATTGATCGCTTATGGTTTGGAAATAGTTTTTGAACGGGTTGCTTGGGGCAAGCAACGGTTAAGTGTGGGGATGTGACGGGTAGTCCGTAGGACAACCCTTAAGTGGTATAAATGATAATAAAATTCTACATTTAATCGGGTAGTTGTCTAGAATTAGATAACTACGGTTGTTTGTGTTTCAGGTACAAACGGGAGCTTAAAATGGAAGGAACACGGAGAATAAATGAAAAAATCAATTTTTGGAACTGAAGAATTAAGAGGATAGCATGATAGAAGACGAAATTACGAGAACGTAGGCGAAAACGGTGAAGAAAACGGAGTTGAAACGAAAAAGTTATGCCGAAAACAAGTTTTCATGTTGAAGCCTGCCGTAGGCTACGACAAGGGCCGTAGCTTACGGCGCCGACTGGCACTTTTTGTCACCGTATGACAGTTTAAAGCCACCGTAAGCCATTCCAAGCCACCGTAAGCTACGGTGGCCATCGTATCTTACGGCGCTGACCTGCGTAAATGTGTAACTTCCACCTTTTAATGCGGATTTATGGTGTCTTTTCATTCCTAATCATTCCCATTCGGTTACACATCATTTTGGAGACGATTTTGCTTGTTCTGGGGTGCTTGAAGACATTTGCCAATCATTCGGTTTGTGTTTTTAATTGTTATGAACATTGAAACTTGTGTGAGGATGATGATTCAAGCCATGAGTGGCTAAACTCTTGATGACTATCTTTGGTTGAAGGTTTGTATTAGACTTTATGCTTGATTTCCTAATTTCTAGAATAACAAACTTTGTCTTTATGATTGTTTGTTATGGTGTGTGATTGATTGTTTGTAAATTGTTGATTCTTATGTTAATCTAATTTGAAACCATACGTTCTTGGAGCCGTTGGCAATCGAGATATCATGGGTAGAATTAGGATTGGGTAAGGTTAATTGGTCATCGGGTAACAACCTCACGTTATAGGAATCTGAGTACTTAGTTCCCTTTTATCACAACAAGTAATCACACATGAACTATGTCTATGTAGTTCTTTCTAGTGGAATGATAGCATAAACGTCGAAGCAAACCGGAAACTAAAGATGGTCATTTGTCTCTAATTTGTTTACAACCAACATTTTTATTTTTGCAATTAGAATAGTAATCTTAGTTTTTCAAATCAAATCAATCAATCCAACTCTTGAATTTACTTTTACTTGCATTTAGTTTAATTTTAGTTAACATAGTTAAACTTCAAATAACACATATTCCACAAACTCCTTGTGTTCGATACCCACTTACCGCTATCTATTAGTAGTATTTGGATTAAATTTGATTGTGACCACGGCATCACGTCAAATTTTGGCGCCGTTGCCGGGGAGTAGTGCGCAACGTGTGTTATTTTTTATCTTTTTAAGTTTGTTATTTTTCTGGTTTACGCTGGGTGTGTTAGTGTGCAGGTATTTACAGGTGCATGCGTACTAGAAGCTCTCACAAGCTATCACCGTTGGCATTTGATCTATAAATTAAACGGACTTTGAGAAGGAACATAATTTTGCTAAGAGAAAACATAATCAGCGGTTCAACAACAACACCTACTACACCAGTTACACCAATCAGAAACATGAATCCACCACCACCACCCACTACGGGTGAGCTTACACCACCCTTTATACCATCTTCAACACAACCGTCACCAAATACTACCATTCCTACATCCACACCAGAAATCAAACCAACCGACACTACCTTACCTGAGAATACACAACCTGAACATTCTTTCAGTTACAACCCTACATCATCCGCTATTCCAGCTTATTCATCATTTTTCCCAACATCTGGCCAACCATCATCATCACAAATACCACCACCTAACTTTTTTATTATGTTACTAGTATAGCAGGTAGGTTCTAGTTAATATAACGTTAGTTTAGTTGGAATATCTTTTAGGCCATCCGTAGTCATAACGCCCCTTTGTGGGCGTTATGCGACACGTGGCGCGCCACGTCAGCGTGTGGGCGTTATGGGGCCTTATGCATTTAAGCCCGTAGTCATAACGCCCCTACCTTATCATTACCCAATTAATTAATAAACCCTTAAATTATAGATATATATGTATATATATATGTCTGTGTGAGTGGAGGGAAAACAAACAACAAGCATGGCGCCGCTATGGAGGTCGCGCCCCTCTCTTCTTTCTCCTTCATGGCGCCCCTCGTTTTGGTGTGTCCGGCGCCATGACCGGGCATACCGCCCCACTACGCAAGACCTTATAAAGAGGTATTATGGTTTCATTTGACATCATCACAAACATAACATTATCCACTGTGGCTCGTGTTTGGAATTACTGAAGTGAAATTTTATATTTTCATCGCATCATTATTTTACTTATATATATTTTTAATGGATGTTTACAAGATAAAATGGTTTTAAGCTCGGAATCTACTAGATAAAAAATACAAATATATGAAATGACTGTATAAAAATGATAATAATTTATGGAGAAACAAACAAATAAACATGGATGTGTGAAATAAGACAAATTTTGCATCCACATTTGTTTGGACAATTCTATGAAAGTTTTCACTTAACCCGATGTTCACCACTTCTCTCCCTTCTATAAAGATATACATGTCAAAGTAGGTCAAAATTGATCCTGTATTTAATTAATTTTATAATATCTCTTACATTTTACTTAGGCCGGAGGGTGTGGGAGGCGCCACCACCGCCAGGTCACCATCTATGGCGCCGCCGGCGCTATACCCCCACACCGAGCCATTCAAGAGGGGCGCTATAGGTGAGCTCGCCACCATGTTAATGAGGAAGAAGGGGCTGTTCAGGTGGGGCCCACTCGATGTCATCCAATCAAAATTTTTTTTTTTTAATTTTGTTTAATAGGGGGCTCCATCCCACACCGTGCAAGTTAAAGGGGGGCGTTATAAAGCCCCATGGCTGACGTGGATCCTATGTGGCGCTTACGTGTCTTGATAAAGCCCCTAGGGGCTCCATCCCACACCCTCCAGCCTTATAATCTTAGTCTAGAACTCTAAAGATTTTTCAAGGAAAAAGTATTCCAGTTTTATTGTCTACTAAAACATTTTTATTTTTAATATACAAAGTTTTATTATGTAAAACAAGACGTATATACATTTAGTATATTTTTACTTAGCAGAATGATTTGAAAAGCTTATAAGAGTTGATCCCAAGAGCAGTGTATTTGTGATATCCCTCCAGGCCTCCATGGCCAGTGCCACCGCCTCGGCTGCCGCTATTGTATCCGTTACCGCCACCACCTCCACCCACTCCCACCATCAACCGTCATAAGAGCAAATATAGAGGGTGGACCCATTTTATTTTTTTCCCTTTTAAAACAACCATTTCAAGGTAAACCCAGAATCTATTTTGACCCATATAACTTGTGACCAAGCTTGACCCATCCATTTTGGCACACTTAGCTAGTATACAGATCACTTTACTCTCTTGACCAAACCATGTAAATGCACGCAAATACTACGCAGATTTTTATGCCTTTCAATATTACAAAACTTAGCTTTCAAAATTAAGAATCCCTTAACGAACACATAAAGCGATCAATTATAACAAAGAGTACATCTCAGCTATCTTATAAAGGTCTTTCTTTTGCCTTTCTTTTTCTTTATTATTTCTGTTTTACTAGTAAAAGGAATTACAGTATTTATTTAGCAGTATAAACATCTCTAACTTGATTTGCATGTGAGTTAAAAAAATGTGGTTTCTGTAGAGATGTACCAATGGTCAACCACGGCTCAGGAATTTCTCCTCCTCGGTGAGAGCATGGCGAAAATGACAGCGGTGGCCATACGGGCAAGGGTCACCCGCCAGGACCATTCGACAGACTTCTGTTTTGTAGCGCGGGTGGCGTATGACTGGACGAAGTTCCTCAATACCATGTGCGAATTGACAGTGATCTCCATATGGACATGCACCAGTTTGTTGCCATTTGTTGCAGAGTTCTGTCTTTGTCATCCCTTGGTTGTAGACCTTCAGTTCCACTGGTTCCTCCTCTTCCTTTCCACGTACATACACCCTTTGCTATTTCATTTTCAACAGCACAAACAATAACAAACTCAAAAATTGAATAAAGAACAACATAATGGTTTCTTGAATTGTAAGTTTTAACAACATTATAATTAGTCATCATGGAAGAAAACATAATGATAATGATGAACAAGTTACATGCTTTCTTGATCATAACCTAACCTCCAAATGATCCAAAAAATATTATATGAAAGTTCAACATGTTATATATGGGCTCTGTTTCAATTAATTGAAACAAAAAGAACTGTCTCATCTAAACATTTTAAAATCTTTAAAGAGCATCACAGAGTCAACGATGAAAGAACCTTACCAAATATATAATCATGATTACTATTGTTGGATAATTATTGGTTTTTGGATTAATGTGAGATGTTGGGAAATAAGTAGCAGTTAATTTAGGCCTAAAATACAAACATTTGGTAGTGAGTCAATGAATTCTTCCACTTGAAGTCATCCCCATAAAATAACATAACAAGCAATTAAGTTTATGTTAAACTTGGTTTAGTGTTTACCATATCAGAAGCCGGTTTAACCCGATCCACAGCACGTGACCGACTAGCGCTCCCGTCATCAGCTTGAATCGTCTTCAAGTACCCATTCGATCTAACAGAAATACTTTTTGGCAATTTAACCCGCTCCACCTCAGTTTTCCTAACCGGATCCACATTCTCCACACCACGAGCCACTCGTTTGTCAATTACCATCGGTCCTTTTTCCCCAATCCTCATACGTCCCAAACGATTGACAATCGAATTTACAGATGGAAACATAGTCGCATTAGCATAGTTCTGAAGAGAAGAAACTGCTGATGCTGAAGCCGAAACAGAAGCTGAAGCCGCCTGTAGTTGCAAGTGAGACAGTTGCTTGTTCAGTTCCGAATTTGCTCTTTGAAGGTTGACATTCTCTTGAAGCAGCGCCTCGGCTTCTTTGGTAGAGAGACGGAGGTTAGATAGGCACCAGTTACGCCGGTCGATTAGGTCTTGAAACGGTGCGAAGTCCTGCGAGTTTCTATGGTTGTAATCAACGACAATCTGTTGGTGTGGTAGGGTTGATGGTTCAGGTACAGCAAATAGATGTGGTGAAGTAGTGGCAGGGAAGATTGAAGAGTACAGAGGTGTCTGGAAATCATCGAACGGTCCACTGCTCGACTGTTGGATGAACGAAGACCAGCGTTTACTGTCTTCGTCTCCACTATATGAGAAATCGGTATAACTATGCATTTTCTCAATAAATCGACAAGTCGTTATCTGCAAAACATTATCAATGAATCAAATTCGTTCAGTAAATCAATTACAGATTCATTCTTATGCAAATCCACACTCAAAAAAAAAAAAAAAAAAAAAAAAAAAAAAAGCACATACAGATTATCAACCAATCAGTATTTCAGTAAATTGCTTTCAAATTCCATCTTACGCAAATCAACATGAACTAAATCACACACAACAGATTATCAATGAATCGATATTTCTGTAAATTGCTTTCAGATTCTTCTATACGTACATCAACACGAACTAAATCACATATAGATTATCAACTAATCAATATTTCAGTATATTGCTTTCAAATTCCTTTTTACGCAAGTCAACACGAACTAAAACACATACACATTATCAACGAATCTCAATTTCCGAAAATAATTTACGAATTACCGTTGCAAAACCTAATACATCAGATCTGGAGTTTTCTAACAAAAAACAAGCAATAAATGATCTAAGTACAGGCATTAACAATCTCTAGCGATGAATATACCGATTCAAACACAGAAAATTAACACGAAACACCTCAGAGAATCAAACAGATGAATATACGTCAAAATTGAAATCATAATTGAGAATTAAAGCGAATAAACTCATACCTGAAACGAAAACAGCGATTCTACTGTACAGTTGTTGCTTGATCCTTGATTGATGAATTAAACATCGCAATTATCCGCCTGATCACATAAGTTTATCAATTAAAAGGCAGATAATCAACGCTCAGAGAATCAAAAAGATGAATATACTTCAAAATTCAGATCATACGTGAGAATTAAATCGATTAAACTGATACCTGTAACTAAAAATAGCGTTTCTAATTTCTACTGTACAATTGTTGCTTAATCTTTCATTGACGAATAATACAGATGAATAAATTCTCGATTAATCTAGAGAGAGAGAGAGAGAGAGAGAGAGAGAGCACGATGAACTGCATTCTTCGTTGCCAGGAGTTATATGTATCTGAATCCGTTATTTTGTAACGGAATGCAGCAAACGGAATCTTTCCATTTTCCCATTCTTACCCTCGTAAAGTTTTATTGCATGGCAAAATGTAAGGGGTATTTTAGTCAATTTAGTTGAGCAAGTTGTTGCGATATGGGGCATATGATTTTGGCGGGAAACATATTTCAAGTACACGTAGGATAATAACGTTTTATCTTTTTTATATCATTTTTGGCAAATTAGAACGATTTTATGAAATATAAAATAATAAAGTAACTTGTAGTTTAATTTATTGATATCTACATAAGATTATGGCAGTAGATTTTTACATAGGCATACGTCTGTGCTTATATATTTGCATGCTCGTGTTTAAGTCCCTTCAAATGTTTGTCTGGTTTTGTGTTTAGTTTGAACCAGGGGTTATTCTTGAAAATTCGGGGGTCAAGAGCGGATAGAAAATATTGTACTCCTAAAATCTATATATATTTTTAGAAAAGCTATATAAAAAAAGCTTAAAGTATATTTTTTAGGGATATTGGATTTAAATAACTTCAACTTTCATCAATTGGGTGATAACACTCCCAACTTTCGATTTGTATACCAGCACTCCCAACTTTCAACTTACTAGGCCGATAACACTCTCTAACTAGCTGAACCCTAACCCAGTTAGTTTTTGCTTATGTGTGATGTGGCCCTTTTTGTTGACGAGGCATATGACGTGGCAGCTAACGTGGCATTTTTGATGGCGTGACAGCTGACATGGCATTTTTAAATGATGTGGCAGTTGAATCAGCTAACTGGGTTAGGGTCAGTTACTTAGGGAGTGTTATCGGCCAATACGTTGAAAGTTGTAAGTGATGGTGTACAAATCCAAAGTTGGGAGTGTTATCGGCCAATTAGTGAAAGTTGAGGTTATTTAAATCCAATATCCCTTTTAAAAAAAATATTCATATAACTGTTTGTTAAATTCGTGTCCTGGGGAGAGTGAGCCATGAGCAGTCGTCAACCTTGCCCCTCCTCCGTGCCGGCGCTGGTAAGAACAATGCACCACTGCCACATAACGATACTTTATATGAGATTCTTTCATATTTTTTGGGTGTAACTAAATCCAAGATATAAGTTTCTTGTTATATGCTTCGCTACACACGAAACATAGAATAAATAAAATAAAAATACAAGCACTTTAACACGTTCCCTGCATATAGGCTCCTTCACAAACACACTTAAAAGATATTTGATCTTAGGGCATGTTTAGCTAAGCTTTTCAAAACAACTTATTGGCTTATTGACTTATCAAAAAGCCAATAAGTTGTTTTTGTGTTTGGCTAAGCCAAAAGTCCTTTTAGAAATGGCTTTTTGCAAAGAAGAAAAAGGAGGTTTCAAGAAGTCACAATATTATGACTTCTTGGCCAGCTTTTAACTTTTCAAACTACAAATTACCAATATACCTCTTCTTTACCCCCTTATATCTAAAAGAATGCCCATTTTAGTCATTTTACATCAATAAGTAGGGCTGGCATATCGTGTATACCCGTACACGATAAGACACGACACGATAAGACACGATACACGAAATCCGATACACGAACACGACACGATAACTTATCGTGTCCTTTTTTTCAAACACGAACACGAACACGACACGATATACACGAAAATTACCTGTTAATACCTGTTAACATGACTATTCGACTGTTATACACGAAAATTACCTGTTAATACCTGTTAACACGAACAAAAACAAGAACACGACATGCTATCTGAGAGTTACAGAGGGAGTTTAGGGTTTTATTTTTTTTTGAATTAAATGAGGAATGAAAATAGAAAGGAATCAAGGAACCCACACGCACATGGCTGGTGAGTTTTATTTAATTTAATTTCTTATCGTGTACTAACGGGTATTAACAGGTAAACAGGTATTTAACCTGTTTATACACGAAAATTAACAGGTAATATCGTGTCTACCTGTTTGGTACACGATACCTGTTAAGGCCATACACGATACCTGTTAACTTCGTGTAGGTTCGTGTCGTGTATTCGTGTAAAATTGCCGGCCCTATCAATAAGCTAATCCAAACACTTTTTTTAAAAACTCCTTTTCAAAAAGTCCTTTTCCCAAAAGTCCTTTTCCAAAAGTCCTTTTTAACTATAATAAGCTTAGCCAAACATGCCCTTAATATATTATGATTTGAGGTAAAATTGCATGTATCTATAGAAATGTAGGCATAGTTTTACAAAAATTACTAATTTTGATTGAAAACTTAATCATCTCAAAGTTACCTAGTCTATTTATGTGGTTTATATATTATTTTAAAAGTTGAATTTTAAATGTTATTATTGTTTTGAATAGATGAAAAATGGTTCACTCCCTGTAAATGCTTGATTTAGAAGTTTAGGTGACTGAATGATTAGTTGGAGGTGTTGATTTCTCACTTAAAAATTGAGAGGTTTGCTTCTTTAATACAACTTTAACAAACTTTCATCCATCAATTCTGAAATCATTTGTTTGGTGTGCATAACATATGCCCCCACACATGATTTCCACATTTCTTCAAACCCCCAACTCCCCATATGGCATAATCACACTTAAAGTGACAATTAGTACCAATTTATCTAAATATTAAGTTAATTTAATCTCTAGTGAGATGTTGATTGCCCATTTATATAAATAAAATACAATTGGTAATTATTATATGTACATTGTAATTTTAATAATCACATAGTCGCAACGTCACGCATAGTCACTCGCTTATTTAAAAGATGATGGTCTTTTATGTGGTCTAAGTGTGATAAAAGGATTTTGGTTCAAATGATGACTATCATGGTCCACTAGGACCACCATGATGTCTCAGTTTAGCGGTTTGAAATTTGAAACTAGACGAGTAAACTAAAGCAATCGTTTAACATTTACTAATTTTTTTAAGTATGCATTTATGTATAATTTATTTTGTTATTTCTCAATATTATAGTTAGCAGTTTAACACAAAATATACGCCAGAACAAACCGACCAGACTCTAACAATCCTAGTGGCTAATGCTTGTGATTTCAATGGAAGAATTTGAAGGCCGAAACAAATAGACCCAATAACACACTATTTAAGAACATTGAACATATTTTTTTTAGTAGAGGCTAGTAAATGCTTTTATATAAAGGTATATGTTTTCATAAAGTTCTAACAAACTGAAATTTTTTATAGTATTAGAAAAGCTTGTTGTTTTATTAAAAAATGAAAGTTGGAAGCAGTGTTGTAGAGATCGCTAGGCGCTAGTCGGGCGGTGGAGTACTGACTAGGGATTAATCGGGATTAATCGGATCGGAATTTTTATATATAATTTTTAAATTTATATATACACACGCACATTAATATCAATATAATACTTAAAAATAGTTTAAAATTCAAACAAATAAGTTTAAAACATAGCAAATCAAGTATTTAAACATTCAATACACACATTAATATCAATATAATAATTAAAAATAGTTCAAAATTCAAACAATGAAGTTTAATACATAGCAATTTAAGTATTTAAACATTCAAACATTAACATATCAATCATGACCTCATGGAATATGTTTTAATGGGTTAGAAACATGTTTTTTTGGGATAGATTGGAACTAAACAACTTGGGCCATGTAGTTAATGGTTAAAAACATTTGTTTGGGCCAGATTTAAACTAAAAAAGAGTGGGCCGACTAGAAACGATTTGGCCGACTTAGGCCGATTTGGGCCGCCTTGCACCGACTAGGACCGACTTGAACCGACTACCGACTAATGGTCCGACTAGCTCAAAATTAATCAGCCAACAGCCGACTAGCGCCTAAGCGCCGATTAATACCGATTTTTACAACACTGGTTGGAAGTAAATGCTTCTACAAAAACAGTAAATAGTTAGTCGAATTGATGTAAAATGTTGATTTTTTTAAGTTACTAAAAATGACGTGGACAGTGATGATGTGGATTGCCACGTGGCCCGCGTAGGCAGTAACATACCGTCTGACGAGGCCTACAAGGCTACAACTGAGTTTGAACTGGGTTAAAGCAAGCCTAAGCCCAGATATATTTTCGGTTTATTCTCATGACCAAAGTGCAAAGTACAACCAATGGGAATGGGCCAAGGATTAGGCCCATAAACGACAATAAACAACTCATCTTAAAATTGCAATAATTCATGAATCATAATAAGTCATCATAAATTCGCTCGTGAGTTATTAAATATCGGCACGCTAATTTTTTTTGACGGCAAGGAACGACGTGCTAATCACCGTGACACTGGGCGCTGTGGCTAAGGTCGACTACTCGATCGCCGCCAGCCCCTTGGCTCTCCTAGATGCGCGGAAACCCGACCTCCACCCGTCCAAAGGCACGACAGTGGAATAATCGGTAAAACCTCGCATCCCATCCAAGACGAACCGGCGCCACCCGTATTCGCCCTTCACCTGGATGCCGCAGAAAATAATGGGGAGAGTGAGAGTCGAATTTCGGTCACAAGTAACACTAAGTCTTTCCCCAACCACTCCACCACTACCTCAAGCTGAGCTTGAGCAAATTTAATAAATGAGTCCGAACCCTAGCTTTAGATGTATCACTAAAGCCGGCTTACGGATGTAAACCAGTTCTTTTTGAAATTTATAATTAATATATTAAAGATATATTTATCATTTATCAGATAATATTATTTTTATGTAAAAAATGAAAAATATTTAAATAATATATATTATGTATAAAAGTTAGAGTAAAATGCTCGGATAGTCCCTGTGGTTTGCCCAGGTTTCACCTATAGTCCCTACATTTTTAAAATTACAGCTATAGTCCCCAAGTTTTGTAAATTCGTTCTCGGATAGTCCCTAGCGTAGATGGGGGTTAGTTTGTCCAGTTAAATGGGTGTGAAATGACTAAAATGTCCTTTCCCTCTTCTTTCTCTCTATCTCCTTGTCTACACACCTTCACACCTCACACCATCCCCAAATCCATCAAATCACCGCCACTTCATCACCCCTACCCAGGCCACCCACCCATACCCTCACCGGAAGAAAAAAAAAAAAAAAAAAAAACCGAATCACCAATACCATCGATTTTGTTAGTGGTTCGTTTTTTATACTTCTTTAATTCTGCATCAAATTCATCACCAGCTTTGTTTTAGTTTTAAATTATGAACATTGAATCATCACAATTCTGCATCAAATTTGAAGAGCCAAAGAATCGAGTTTAGGCCGGAGCCTGTAATCGAGAGTTTGGATCTTATACAAGAGCTGGAGAACCGTCCTGCAAAACAGAAAACCGTTAGGCTCGCCGCAGAGATGGGAGGGCCCCTCTACGACCACCCTCCGGCGTGAGGATAAGTATTGGTAGAGAGAGAAAGTAGAGAGAGAAAATAAGGACGAAGGTTCAGAAAATCGTACTTGGCCTTGTACTTGATGGGGTATTTATAGTAGTCAACTGGCATGACGTCATTCGGCTGGACGCACTTGAATGGGTGTTCGTCCTCGGCGATGAGGGAACGGACATCTTCAAGATGTCCGTCTAGGCGTGGTTCGGTTCGTCCCTAATAACTATGTCCGGACTCGGACATGTATCTTCAAGTCCCCCAGTTTGTTAAGTTCTGCAAAGGGCTTAACAAAATGTTTTGCATAGGTTACCTTGCTCGAATGACGTGTCGTCTTTTGAGTGGTTCCGATTGATGTCGTGTCGCTTTTTAAATGGTGCTGACGTGTCGCAGGTGACTTAGGTAACTTGACCGTCAGTCACCTACTTGTGACGGTTAGGAAACCCTGGTTTGGGAATAGTGATTGTGTGAAGTGATGGTTTGATTTGACCATCCCTCAAACCGCCTTAAAATCTTCTTATAAAAACCCATTATTCACTTTTTATTTTCACCTTTTCACTCTTAGGATCTCTTTTCTTCTTCTCTTGTTACCCTCTTTATCTGTGTTCTCTTCTTCTTCTTCTTTTAAAAGGTGTGTTCCCTTTCTGTTTGGTTTTCTGCATCATGGCTCCGGGTAAGGATAACCTATCGGAGAGTGTGAGCATTCTTACCCAACGTCAGTTGGATAAGTTTGTTCGAGAGTATAGAATCCCTCTAGATCTCCGTCCAGTTCTTCCTTCCAAGGATGAAACCATTTACCCTTTTCGCCAGGGGAAGTTTCCATTTTATACGCGTGTTTGTAACTTTGCGAATTATAGGGTCCCGTTATCGGTATTCTTAATTAGGGTACTTCAGTTTTTTCGGGTTCATATTTGCCAAGTGAACCCGTTCGGTCTTAGTCGCATAAGCCATTTTGAAATCTCCTGTCGGGCCCAAGATCGGAGACTGGACTTAGATGTCTTCCGGTATTTCTACGAATTTATTACCGCCGGGGACCGGTATACCTTTGCACATCGGAAGGGTATCCCACCCCCCTCCGCAGACGAACGATCCAGCTTGAAAAACTGGAAGGATCATTTCTTCTGGTTGGACGATCGTTGTCTTCCGGAGGAGATGAGGTGGCGCTTTAAGGACCAGTCGATGTCCTTCGATCTGGGCGAAGACTTCGTTTTCGACCAAGAACTGGCCCGTGCCCTAATTGAGAACAAGTCCCCGATCCATCCCCTTCATGAGCATTTTCTTTTGTTGGGTCGAGTCTGTTTTTCTTGGAGCCAAGGGGATAGGGATTGGCCGGTTGTTCGCAGAAAGCGTGATCGTAAGTTCCGGCCCTTTACCTCCCCTTCGGCACTTTTCTTCCCTTATTTTACTAACTTGTTTTTTATTCTGAAAATGCAGGAGTTGAAATGTCTCTTAGGGATGCTCTGAAGGTTCCCAGTTTTGACGTTCTTGATTTTGATTTTGACGATCAAGGTGAAGGCGAAGTTCCCCTCATGAAGCAAGTGGCTTATGCAGCTCAAGAGATTCGTCCCCTAGTTACTCAAGATGCATCCGAACCGTCTACGGCCAAAGCTACTTCATCTGTCCCGACACCTACAAAAGGCGCGGCTGGTTCTTCCGGATCTCAAGCTGGAAAGAAGTCTATCTTGGATGATGTGGATGATGATGCGGAGGTGCGCAGTTTGGACGAAGCTCTACAATATCGTCCTTCTTCTGTTTCTTTGAAGAGTAAAGGAGTGATGTCTGATGCCGACTAGAAAGGTCTGGTTCGCAAGAGGAAGAATGAACCTTTACAAATTCGTTCCTCCGATCCTCTTCCTATGCCGAGGACGAAGAAGATTAAAAAAGGTTCCTCTCACTCTGGCAGTGATGTGATGGTTGAGTTGGATGAGCACCTTATTGGTGGCAAATTTTCTAGGGAAGAAGCCGCACTGGCTCGATCTGCACCAACTCCTACATTTTCTGGCGGTTTTCTTCCTGTCAACGAAGTGGAAAGTATGGAGGTGGAGAATCCGGAGACTACGAGTAAGGGAGATGGAAAAACTCATGGTGAACAGAAGGTGGTGACTTTTTCAGGTACTATTTTGTACTCATCTTTGGGTCCGGACTGTTTTATTGATGACGAGGAAGATCAAGTGTCTTCGCTTCCTCCATCTTGGTTCGGACCTGAGTTGATGTCCTTTTTTCGATATGCAGATGCTTTTTCAGACGATATGGAGGTTGACCTAGCGACGACTGATGAGAAGTTCGTTCCAGATTGGGATATCCGGAACAAAGACTCGGTGATGGATGAGCTTGTTGCAAGAACTCTTCTTTTTAATATCAGCACTCCGCTGGATCACGCAAGGAGTCGAAAGATGAAAAGCCAAGATCTGGGTGCCATGGTTTTATCCAATCAAGCTCAATCTAATATTTTTGTGACGGAGCTTTATCGAAGGTGGGTTGAGGCGGAGTCGGTGAGAGAGAGCTTGGAGAAAGAGACCCTTTCTTTGAAGCGCAAGATTCAGAGGACTCCGGAGGTTGAGAGAAAGATTGCCCAACTTACCTAAGATCTTCAAGCTCAACAGGGGAAGGTTAAGTCCCTGATTACCCAGAATCAATCGTCTCAGGCGGCCGCCGCCTCTGCGGCTGAGGACAGGGATAGGATATCTGCGGAATTAAAAGATTTATCTGAATCTATGAAGAGGAAGGACGAAGAGCATAAAGCGGTTTTGGCAAAGATGGAAGAGTCTTTCGCGAATGCTCGTCTGGCTTATGCGAACATGATGGCAGGTACGTACCTTTTTTGATTTAACTACTTCTGTTTTAATATTTCCTTCTAACACTTTGGTCAGAGCGGGATGTGCTTAAAACAGGGGAAGCCAATTTGAAGGCTCAGATCGAAGAAATGAAAGGGAATCATGAAGCCGAGATTGAGGAGATTAAGAAAGAGAATGTTGCCTTGAAAGCGACGGTGGATGATCTCCAAGCAACAAAGACCTGGCTTCTTTCGGAGGGAGCAAAACTTCTGGCTAAGAACATACACAAAGGTCCGGAGATGACTGTTGCTGTTGCCGCTGTAAACAACGCGATGAGCGCCGTAGGTGTCAACTCTGGACTTCAAAATGGATACATTCATGCTCTGAAGAAGAAGACTCCGTATGCCAAAGTCCCGTTGCTGAACCGTAATGCTGGTGAAGAGTTAAATACGGCGGTTGCTTGCTTTGATTCTCTCACTTTTCCGGTGATAGAGGATCTTCCGAAGCTGGTGAATGAACCACTATCCAAAATCAAGGATGCTCTCTTTTTCGCGAGCGGAGAATCTTCAAGGGAATGAGGTGGACATGCCCGGCTTCTTGGGGTATGCACCTTGAAAAAACTTCTTGATTTGTTTATCTTTTTAGAGGGTGGACATATCTGGTAACTTAGGATATGCACCTTATTTTGACTCAGAACGAATGTAATGATGTTTTTACCGCTCCCTGTATATGTGACAATTATCCTTTTATATGTAAATGGTTTTGTATGACTTCCGGTTATATTTATTTGGTTATTTTTGATGTAGTTACTTTATTTTGCATGCGTCCATGCTTTTTTATGCCTACATTTTTCTTTTTTAGAACGTTCTTTTTATTGCACGGATCCGATTTATTTTACCTTTAGGATAATTTTTTAGCTGAAGGAAAGAATACGAACAATGCCAGTTCGTTCTTGCCTTTTAGGGTTAGCATCTCTGATTCAGCCGATGATATCTTGTGTGTTGCAACTTTGTTAATGATAGAAATTTTGAGCATTCTATTTGATCAGTCCAGAGTGTATTCTCCGTTTAATTTATACTTGGTAAAAACATTTAAAATAATCTGCGGGAAAAACCCTCCGCAGTTCTTGGAAATATAAAATTGTTTGTGCGGGTAAAACCCTCCGCATTACAAGCAAAGTAAAAACGACGGGGGCCGTAGCCTCCGTATTACATATTTATTTTGAAATATCATAAAGTTCTTCAGAGAAAACATTGCTTGAGGTGTATCCCATTCCAGGTACGAGGAACGGGGGTTCCATCCATCCTACTGAGTGTGTAAGCACCATCTTTTCCAGCAGTTTCAATTTGATAAGGGCCTTCCCACTTCGGAGCCATCTTTCCCGTACCTTCGGCTAGGCTTGCCTCATTGCTTCGCATAACATAATCTCCAACCTTGAACCGGACCTCCTTTACATTTGAGTTGTAATGCTTTTCCAACTCCTTTTTGTACTTTGCTTCTCGGATAGCCGCAAGTTCTCTTCTTTCTTCGGCCAGGTCGAGGTTCAGGCGGAGTTCTTGTTCGTTCACTTCTTGATTTTGCTACATGCGGGGGGTGGGTATGCCTACTTCGGCGGGGATGACTGCCTCCATACCGTACGTTAAACTGAAAGGAGTCTCCCTTGTGCTTGTTTTTGGCATCGTCTGGTGAGCCCACAGGACGTGCGGAAGTTCATCTGCCCAGGAGACACCCTCTTTACCCAGACGCTTTTTTATGCCCTCCACAATGCTGCGGTTGGCTCTTTCTACCTGTCCATTGGCATGGGGATGGGCAACCGAAGCAAAATTTTGTTCAACGTGCATTCTTTCACACCAGGTTTTGATTGGTTTGTCCGCGAACTGCTTCCCGTTGTCACTGATGATGCAGAGCGGCATTCCGTATCTGCATACTATATTTTCCCACACGAACCTCAATACTTGATCTCCGGTGATAGTTCGGAGAGGTTTGGCCTCGATCCATTTTGTGAAGTAATCAATGGCTACCAGCAAGAACCTCACTCCTCCGGTGGAAACAGGGAAAGGACCAACGATGTCAATTCCCCACTTCTGGAACGGCTAAGCCGAAGTTACAGGGACGAGGTTGTTTTTAGCTCGGTGGCTGATGGGGACGTGTCGCTGACAATTTTCACATGCTTGTAATTCATCGACGGCACTCTGATGCATGCCTGGCCAGAAGTACCCAGCGTTCATAGCTTTCGCCACAACCATCCTCGGCCCGGAGTGGATGCCACATATCCCCTAGTGGATTTCTCTTATAACATAGCTGGCCTCCTTCGGAGTCAGACACTTTAGGAGCGGACCTAAAAAGGTCTTCCGATAAAGTTTTCCGTCGTGAACCAGATATTGTAGTGCTTTTACCTTCATCTTCCGTTCTTGGGCTTTTTCCTCTGGAAGTGTGTCGTCTTTCAGATAGTCTAAGATCGGAGTCATCCATGATCTTTCCTGTACGGAGATTGACATTACGGACTCCGTTTGATGGATGGCCGGGGCTTGCAAGGTTTTGACCAGCACTTCTTTGGACAAATGGCAAAATGCTACGGACGCAAGCTTGCTTAGAGCATCCGCCTTTTTGTTCTTGCTTCGTGGTATGTGAACTATTTTGCAAGAGTCGAATGAGGAGATTAAACTGTTAACTTGACTTAGATACCGGATCATGTTCTCTTCTCGTGCTTCGTACTCTCCGCTGACCTGGTTGGCGAGTAGTAATGAATCAACATGAGCCAGAACGGAGGTCACACCAGCCTTAGCTGCGGTTTGGAGTCCTGCGAGAAGGGCTTCATACTCTGCTTCATTGTTTGATGTTTTAAACTCAAAACGCAGGGCATAAGTATATTCTATTCCTTCCGGGTCTATCAAAATTAAACCGGCTCCCGACCCTTCTTTACTGGAGGCTCCTTCTGTATACAGGTTCCATACCCTTGGGAGAGTAGACTTTTCTTTGGTGTTTTCTCCGATCGGTACCTCTGTAAGAAAATCTGCCACAGCTTGACCCTTTACCGGACCTCTAGTTCGGTAGGCAATATCGAAAGTGCTGAGTTCGATTGCCCATTTGGTGAGGCGTCCGGAAACCTCCGGCTTTCTGAGGATTTGCTGGATTTGAAGGTCAGTCTGGACTTCTATATTGAAAGCCAGAAAATATCTTCAGAGCCGTCTGGATGCATGTACCAACGCGAGTGCCAATTTCTCTATCATCGGGTACCGAGTTTCATAATCTTTTAGGATGCGGCTTACATAGTAAACTGGTATTTGTGCTTGATTTCGGTGTACCACAAGTACCGCACTGATGGCGAAATGGGAAGCGGAGAGATACACAGTGACGGTTTCTCCGGTAATTGGGGCAGTTAACGTGGGCAAGGACCCAAGACAAACTTTTAACTCTTGAAATGCTGAATCGGCCTCCGTCGTCCATTCTATTTGACCCTTTCCAGTATGTTTTTTCAACACGTTCATGAAGGGAATGGTCCGGTCAGCTGCCTTGGAGACAAAACGGTGAAGAGCCACTAGCTTACCATTCAGTGATTGGATTTCTTTTACTGTTTTCGGAGGCTGCATGGAAATCACGGCTCGAATCTTGTCCGGATGTGCCTGGATTCCGGACTGAGTTATCCATACGCCCAGAAACTTCCCTTCTTTTAAACCGAAAGAACATATTTTAGGATTTAGTTTGAGGTTGATACTCCGAAGCCGGGTGAAGGTTTCGAGTATATCATCAATCATGTTATCTTCGGCTTCGCTCTTGATGACTAGATCATCTACGTAAATTTCCAAGTTCCTTCCGATCTGATCCTTGAATGCTTTATCCATCAACCTTTGGTACGTAGCCCCGACATTCTTTAGCCCGAATGACATTTTAGTATAACAGAAGAGACCTTCATTTGTTACGAACGCCGTCTTGTCCTCGTCCTCCAAAGCCATCTGTATTTGGCGGTAACCTTTATATGCGTCCAAGAAGCATTTAAGGCGAAAGCTGGAAAGAGAATCAATTTTCAAGTCGATCTTCGGGAGAGGGTAGCAGTCCTTCGGACATGCATTGTTTAGGTCAGAAAAATCGACGCACATTCTCCAAGTTTTGTCTTTCTTTGTTACCATCACCGGGTTGGAGACCCATGTTTGATACCGCACTTCCCTGATAATTCCGGCGCTTAGCAGTTTTCGTACGTCTTCGGAGATGGCTTTGTGACGAGCTGGAGCCATGTTTCTTTTTCTTTGAGCGACTGGTTTTGCCGAATGTGACACTTTCAACTTGTGCTCGGCCAAACACCGAGGGACTCCGACCATGTCAGAAGTTTGCCAAGCAAATACATCAAGTGAGCTAGACAGAAGTTTCCATAGCCGTTTTTTGGTACGCTCAGGGAGCTGGGCCCCAATGGCAATTTTTTGCTCCGGAAAATGTGGGTGAATAGCCCATTCCTCTGTAAGGAGGGTTGGAGGTTGCACATTACCCTCGCTTTTCCGTATTTCAGCTACGCACATGGTTGATTCGGAGTGTAAAGTTGCTACTCCTGCTTCGGTGGGAAACTTTAACGACCCATGAATGGTAGAACTGATAATACCGAAAGCGCACATCCCTGGTCTTCCTAGTATGACGTTGTGGACGGACCTTGCTCCCACTACCAGGTATGTCAAATTGACGGTTCTGATCAGGTTTCTGGTACCCAACGTTGTTGGTAGAGTGATTTGCCCAATCGGCTGGACCACCTCTCCAGAGAAACTCACCAACGGCATAGATACTTGTATCAGTTTTGCTTTAGTTTGTGGGGCCAATTGTTGGAAACATTGTTGATACATGATTTCGGTGGCACTTCCACTATCGACATAGATCCGTCGGATCTTGTGCCCTGCGATCACCGCAGATACTATGATCGGTCCATCTTTGATTTCTCCGGGAGTGACTGGGGGGAAAGCGATTAGCTGTTGCATCCAAGCGGCCATATGATGATTGGTCCGCTTTATGCCCTGGTTATTCGCTTTCCTTATCATGCAGATTGCTGGTTGGTTATTCGGGTTTTCTACCGAACTTCCTGAAGATTTTCCTTCCTTTACTTCCTTTACCAAATGCGACAACTTACCAGATCGAACTGCTTTTTCTATTTCTTGCTTTAGAGACCAACAATCGTCCGTATTGTGGCCTCGTGCATGATGGTAGTCACAGTATTTTTTGGAGTTCTTATCACCTGGATTCCGGAGCTTTGGTGGGGCGGGAAAATTTTCTCCTTCGGCACTGAGAATTTCACTAGGAGTTTTGGAGAGGTCTGATAGGTTATAGAAGCGAGATCCGGAACTCCTTCCGCGTTGAGGCCGATCATTTCTGCTGTAAGGGTGAGATCGTCCCCTATTTCCGGAGGGAGTATTATCAAATACGGAACCACCATTTTTCTTCCAGGAGGGCATTTTATGATCTGACTCCGGGGCTGGATTACATGAGTTTTTTCCTCGAGCGAAAGCTCTGGCTCGCTCCATGAGTACTTCCATCGTCTTCGGGAGATTTTCGTGTAACTTTTCGACCAACTGGTTATTCCGGACACCGTGACAGAAACCGGAGATCCTTAATTGGTCCACGACCCCACTGATCTGCATACTTTCTCAATTGAACCGATCAATGAAACTATCCAAAGATTCGCCATCTTTCCTTCGGATGTTGTGTACTTCGGTAATTTCTTTGGAGTAGTGCGTTTGTTGGCTGAAGTTCTGAAGGAACAACCTTCGGAAATCTTCGAAATCATTTATTTCGCCTTCGTTTAGAGCGTCAAACGATACTCGTGTTGCCCCTGTTAATGTTTGTGTGAACATAAAACACCAAGCGGGCATCGGCCATTGCTCAACTCGTACGGCCCCATCGAAATCAAACATGTGATCATCCGGATCAGTGGTACCGTCGTATTTCTTTACTGTGGTTGACATTTTGAGCTTCGGAGGGAGCTTGGCATGTGTGATGCGAGCACTGAATTTAGACTTAGCCGTCATGGAAACCGGATGATAAGGTTTGGCGAGCTCCAGATCATTGAGTATTTCTGTTTGAGTTTCATTTTGCGTTGTCATTGCTGGAGATGGTCCGGAGGATCCCGGTGTTTCTTCGTGGAAGAGCCTGGTTCGTAAACCGAGGATCTCTTCATCCCTAGTCTGCTGGGCTTTTAATCTTCGTAGAAGACTTGCGTTTTTGGAAAGGAATTCTGCATCGAATTCTGTCGTCTGTGAAGTAGGAATTAATATGAAAGGCAAAGTTGTTCCTGGTCCCGAGCTCAAAGGAGCCGAAACTGTGGAAACAATGCTTGTTGGAGCTGTAGTTTGCACACTAGCAGCTGTGGATCCCGAATTCATAGAACCCGAGGCCGCCATAGATCAGTTCGTTGCTCAAGAAATTCACCAAGGTAAAGGACTGGGAGCTGTGAAATCGGATGGCGCCAATTGAAGAGCCAAAGAATCGAGTTTAGGCTGGAGCCTGTAATCGAGGGTTTGGATCTTATACAAGAGCTGGAGAACCGTCCTGCAAAACAGAAAACCGTTAGGCTCGCCGCAGAGATGGGAGGGCCCCTCTGCGACCACCCTCCGGCGTGAGGATAAGTATTGGTAGAGAGAGAAAATAAGGACGAAGGTTCAGAAAATCGTACTTGGCCTTGTACTTGATGAGGTATTTATAGTAGTCAACTGGCATGACGTCATTCAGCTGGACGCACTTGAATGGGTGTTCGTCCTTGGCGATGAGGGAACGGACATCTTCAAGATATCCATCTAGGCGTGGTTCGGTTCGTCCCTAATGACTATGTATTGACTCGGACATGTATCTTCAAAATTCACCCACCCCCACTTTCTAAATCGATCTACAACTATATTTTATGTCGATTATTGTAAAGATTCATATCAATCAAGGTAAAGTATGTTATAAATGCAAAGGCAAGCCCAAAATAAACAACACAAGAAGAAGAAGCAGCAGAAGAATCATTGCTTTCTGTATCGGACAGAGTAACTGATACTGCAGATTATGCCTAGGGTTAAGACAGATCAAGGATCCATTTGTTATATGCTTCGAGAGTGGGCTTTGGGAGTGGTTCCTATTTAAAATAAGCACCCAAAAGGTTTTTTTAAGAAAAGCTTTAGGACTAACATCTACAGTTAGCAACCTACAAGAAAAAATTGTAGCCGATAGTTGCAACCATTCAAAGTGGAAAAGATACCAGTTGGGCTAGCCTTTTTTGATCATAATTGTATTTACTTGAAAAAAAGAAACCACTTAAAAATCAATGGTATTGGTGGTTAGTTTTTTTTCTGGTAAGGGTATGGGTGGGTGGGTGGGGTGGGTAGGGGTGATGAAGTGGCGGTGGTTTGGTGGTTCGTTTTCCGGTGATGGCGGGATTTGGTTGTGGTGGTTTGGATTTGGGGGTGGTGTGAGGTGTGGAGGTGTGCAGACAAGGAGATAGAGAGGGGAGGGAAAGAACATTTTAGTCATTTCACACCCACTTAATTGGATAAACTAACCTTCATCCACACTAGGGACTATCCGAGAACGAATTTGCAAAATTTGGGGACTATATCTGTAATTTTAAAAATGTAGGGACTATAGGTGAAATCTGGGCAAACCACAGGGACTATCCGGGCACTTTTCTCTAAAAGTTATAATCATAAATATGTAAATAATTATAAAATGTATAAATAAAATAATTAAATAAATAATAAACGAGTTGAGGTCGAGCTTTAGAAATGGATTTAAATGAGCCAAGCACTCCTAAAGCTTCATGAGCCGAGCTCTCCTAACGTTAAACGAGCCGAGCTCGAGCAGGAACGAGTTTGGGCTCGGCTCATTTATACATTTGGACTCACCTAAAAAAATACATTATATGACCCTTTATGGTGAATAGTTGTATTCCAAATTCACAAGATGAAAGAACTTAAACAAACATTTGATTGAACTTCAAATACCAATAATGCATAACTAGCTATATCCTTCAAAATTTGGAAAAAGAAATAATAATAATAACAATAACAATACATGCTTGCACTTTCTTGAACAAAAACAAGGTTGTTGTAGGTGTTCCAAAACTACAACTTCAAATAATAATACTTCAAGATCCTAGGATGAAACTGAAGCTAAAAGAATCAAACTTGCAATTATTCTATAAGAAAACCTATCAAAGTAACTGAGATCAAGAACCTTACCCATCCAATGTTGTAATGTCAAGACCATTGAAAGGCCGAAGGGTGTGGAAGCTGGGAAGGGTTCGGGGTGCTGAGATGGAGATCATCCCCGATGGGGAAACCCCGCGGCCTTTGAAGGGATGGAGAAGAAGGTGGTGTGAGGTGGAGGTGATGTGGCGGAAGGGGTGGTCAGGGAGGAGGACAACCACATCCCGCCTTTCTTTCAAGAATTCCAAGCAGGCTTCATGTATGGCTGAAGTATTCACCCACAATGATATTGTTTGATGAAGTTATCTTGTCGAATGTCTTTTAATTAGACAAGTCTTGCAAATGTATGTAACAAATTGGGTAAAGTAGTAGTCATCTTTCTACATGTTGTTGACATAATTGCTCGTTGGCATATATGTCAATATCGGGTTGATAAAACAAAGTTCTCAAGAAGTTCAATTGTTCTCACGTGAGAGAATAATGGAATCACATTTACACAATTTCTAGGGCCACCTTGAGAATCCCCGAGATCTTCGGGGGCCATGAGCGAGTAGAAAAAAAATTATAAAATATATAAAAAAAGTTTTGGGCCCGTGAGAGAGTAGGCCACGAGCGGTTACACACCTTGCTGCCTCTCACATGGGCCAGCCCTGACAATTGCAACATATTGAAGTGTTTTCAAGAATTTCAGTTGTTCTGATGTGAGTACTCCCAAGTATAAAGCTCATGCCCACTGCAAGGGATTCGATATCCCAACTTGGATGCTTGATTTATGACATGGCATGCACAAGATAAGATAATGCTTATGATGTTGATAGATTGAGTATATACAATAAAGAGTCTTCATATATTTAAAGATGACCAAATATTATGACATGTTCTATGTAGGATTTTCTTTGGTCATAGAAGGTATCCGTGCTTAAGGGAGGTGTGGCTTCTTAGAAGTAAACTTTCATTACAAACACAATTGTCAAATATGAGTTTGTTGAAGGTTAATCTTGAAATCGTAGTAAAATTAAGGGTTTATTGTCACGGCCCCAGCCCTGGTTTGACCCGGTCAGGAGCCGCGGGATAGGAACCCATGGTATCTATGATGCGACAGCGGAAGATTTTACAGGATCTTTTTAAAACTCGAAAATGCCCGATTATTTTATTTCATAATTCGGGATAAACCCCGTATTTTACAATAGAGGAATTTCATAAGTAAATTCCCTGATTTATTAAAACATGTTTATTTCTTTTAACTGAGCCACCTCTTCAAGCTTGTTAGTGCTCCATAGCACGTTTTTCTTGATTTACAGCAGGTCGCCTGAAACATGTTTTAAAAATATTTTATCAGCGGGGAAATGCTGGCGAGTCATTCAAGTATGTAAACGACACATTAGTTATCAATTACAGCATAAGAGCGATTACAATGGCTTCTATCTTATTTTTATCTGGCGCCGTGTCACCTGGTGACGATGGTCATACCACTATTGGGTCTTTCCCCAAGTAGTGATGTTTATCACTGTTAGGATTTATTAGCCTACCCCGTGAGAAATTAGTAATGTGCACAATACCCCACTAGCCAGTGATTAAGATAACCATGACTTACTCCCTGTAATTATAACATTTGAAAATGGAGTATTGTAAAATATTTTTGATAAAAAGAGAATGACTCACATTGCAGATTTATACGGGCAGAGTTTAGCCTACTGATTAGCCTTGTAACCTAATTTAAATAACAATGCACACGAACTAGGTCAGTAACTAATACAGCATTTACGATAACTCACGAGATTTAAAACCTTCACAACGAATGACAAAGTGCAATACTTAAACATCCATCGAATTCACGACGAATGACAAAGTATAACCCAATTTTGAGCAGCACTTAAACATCCATTGGATAGTTTTCAATCGATCGGACATTGAATCGTAGCAGCGATCGAGTTAATACCCTGTATCGTAGCAGCGCCTCGCTATATTAATTGAATTTTCAACTTTAGAGCAGTGAGAATTCGTTTTTGAACTTTGATTTTGACAACAGTGGACTGCTCATGACCCGCTCTATTTATAGCTGGAATTTGAGTCTCACGCGACCCGCATGAGCTCTCAGCCAATCCTTACGCGGCCCGCGTAGCCACCTAGTCTACTTGTAGGCTTGCTGGGTCACGAGCAGGTGTGCCACGTGGACGACACGTGGATCCGGAACGCTTATCCGGTCAACACCACATTGACGCGGCCCGCGTCAACTTAAGCATGATCCTTACGCGGCCCGCCTGAAGACCATATTTCTTGATTTCTTGATTTTTGATGCACGGTATGGTTTCAGGGGTCCAGGTTTTTACTTGTGGGTCGGTTTAGGACATTTTTGAAGGTCCTTACATCCTCCCCACCTTATTTAAAATCTCGTCCTCGAGATTTACTGAAATAAGTGAGGATACTTTCGCTTCATCTCCAATTCCAGCTCCCAAGTGTACTCGGGTCCTCTCTTTGAATCCCACTTGACTTTGACTAGCACTAGTCGCTTGTGCTTGAGAAATTTGATCTTTCTGTCTTCTATCTGAAGTGGTTTTTCCACAAATTTCAACTTTTCATTTACCTCTACATCTTGAAGAGGTACTACCAAGGATTCGTCAGATAGACATTTCTTGAGATTGGATACATGAAATACATCATGTACTCCAGCTAGCTCCTCTAGTAGTTGCAAGCGATAAGCAACTGGTCCTATACATTGGATTACTGGAAATGGTCCTACGTATCTTGGACTTAGCTTTCCTTTCTTACTGAACCGAACTACTCCTTTCCAAGAAGAAACTTTTAAGAGAACTTTGTCTCCGATTTGGAATTCTAACGGCTTATGTCGATTATCTACATAACTCTTCTGACGATCTCGAGCCGTTTTTAATCTTTCCTTGATTTGAGTAATCTTGTCGGTAGTTTCTTGTACTATTTCAGGACCTGATAATTGACTTTCTCCTATTTCTGCCCAGCAGACTGGAGTTCTACACTTACGTCCGTATAGTGCTTCGAATGGAGCAGCTTCGATGCTTGAATGATAACTATTGTTATAGGAGAATTCAATTAAGGGTAGATGATCATCCCAGTTTCCACCAAAATCTATCACATATGCCCTAAGCATGTCTTCCAGAGTTTGGATCGTCCTTTCACTTTGTCCGTCCGTGTAACGACTCACACAAAAACATCCTAAAAACGTTCCGTAAATATAAACCCGGATCCCTAATATAACAACTCTCATTAAAAACACTATTTCTTATTTTAATTTAACCAAGAGGAAACCTTAATTGAGACACCCAAGTAATTCTGCATAAACCCTAAAAATATCAGAACAATCAGAATCAGGATTAGGGCCCCTAAAACTCAGGGGGGGGGGGGTATTCCCTACTTAACGATTATCTTAATAACTTGCGGACGAAGTTGAATTTAATGATTTCATCGACTCAGCTAGCCTAGTCCCACACGTGGCAACCCTATACATAAAATAAGTTCTCTCGCGGGCCGCCTCAAGTTAAGCTTAATTCTCACGCGGGCCGCCTAAGGGACAAAATTCACCTATAAATACAGGAGATTGGGACTTGAATTCTGGCTTCAGAACGACGCTCAAATTCACTTTGTGCGCTGAGATTTCGTCATTTTACTCTCAAAATTCACAATTAACACACACAGGCACTAAATCGACACCGCAATCAGGGTATTAGCACAATCGCTATTACGATTCATTGTCCGATCGATCAATATATCCAATGGATGTTTAAGTGCCGCCCACATTAGGGTTATACTTTATCGTTCGTCATTAATTTGACGGATCATCGTTAATTCGATGGATGAAGTATTGTACTTTATCGTTCGTCATTAATTTGACGGATCATCGTTAATTCGATGGATGAAATATTGCACTTTGTCGTTCGTTGTGAAAATTTGATCTCGTGAGTTATCGTAAATGCTGGATTGATTACTAACCCAGAATTGTGTGCCTATTATTAGATTTAGGTTAAAAAGACTAATCAGTAGGCTAGACTCTGCTCAAATTAAATCTGCAATCCATCAAGGCTTATCTGTAGACTTTGGTTGTATAAATCTGCATGATTATAAAGTGAGTCATTCTCTCTTTTTATCAAATCTATTTACAAAATCATGTTTATTTTCAAAGTTATAATTACGGGGATTAAGTCTTTGTAATCACCAAATTACAGCCGGTATGTGGGGTTTTGTATACATTACTTGATAATCGTCACCATTGGGGCAGCCAATTGGGGGATATGACCATAGTCACAGATTCGGTCGAGTGACAAATACCGTGGGTAGTTGGTTTGATAATAGAAACATTGTAATCGCTCTTAATACTGTAAATTATAACAAATGTGTCATTTTAGTAAATAGAATGATTCACTCAGTATTTCCCGCTGACAAAACCTTTTTAAAATACTTTTCAGGTAATTACAGTAGATTGAAGTAATAGATGGATACGGCACTGAAAGGCATCAAGAAGTGGCTTATTTTATTAATTAAATTAAAACTAAGAAATATTGTTTTATGTAATTATTTTTATTAAAGCTACCTTTGAAAAACATGAGTTTATCCCATCTATTTATTAAATAAAAATCCGGTGTTTTCTAAAAACTCTGATATTTTTCCTAACTCACGGTCCTGATGAAATTTCCGCTGCAACGTTTTCAAAATAATCACCGGTACCACTGGGCTGTTCGCGACTCCCGATTCCGTCCAGGGTGGGTCGGGGGTCGTGACAGAAGGTGGTATCAGAGCCAACTCAAAGAGCCACTGCTTTAAGCCTTTAGGTGTTGTGATAATAATACCTAAATTTATATAAAAGAGTTAGGAGATTGCTATTAACTGGTAGCACAAATGATAGTATTTAGACTTGAACTTAAGAAAAGATGCCTTAGTATTAGCTTCACGATAAGCTAAGTACTTGTGTAAATAAATATGATGGATTTTTGGTGAGTTCATTTCTCTTTTCTCACAGTTTGTGAGTCCATTATATTTTCTCACAGTTTTATCACCTTTTTGTGATACAATTATATTTACAAAGGCTTTTCAAAATCCTAAAATATTTATCAGTTATGCTTACAGTGATTAAGTTTTTATATTCTATAATAACTGCCAGTATGAAAGGTTTTATACATTATTTGATTCTCGTTGTTATTTGCCAGAAAGTTAATCAATATTAGCATGACCACAATCACAGTGGGAATTATGCCCAGTAGCTATAATCAATAACTAATATTATTTTAACATTAAATTATTAGTTAATTTAATGTTTGAGATAAATCTAAAAAGTGTATATCATAATAAAAAAGTCAAATATAATATATTCTACTATACGAAGATTATATTTTTAGTCACATTAATATATTAAATAATGATCTTACAATTATTTAATTAACATATTATATTTGATAAATTATAGTAGTTTGACATCAAATGATATATGTTATATTCTGAGTTAAAATGGTTTTGTGCCATAAGTAATATATTTAATAAAGTAAATGTCCCAGGACAACTAAGTCCAAAGTCACTAGTTGAGAGAATGATCAACAGTAACATGACCAAAAGCACTAGTTGAGAGAATGATCAACAGTGTTATGATTAGAATCACTAGTTGAAATAATGATCAACAGTGATATAACCACAAATACTAGTTGAAAGAATGATCAACAGTAATATGACCTGAGTCACTAGTTAAAAGATTGACACTATCACAAGAATCGTCTAGTGATCAATATAATAATAAGATATGTTATGGAAATACAAATTTCCTTAAATCTGAATAAAAGCCCTAATAAGATAGGCACTTTTTGAAAAGATACTATTTATGGGAAATAGAAAATTTTCTCCGGCAAGACTGGGTATGGTGTAACAGACTCTCCAGTTTGTCCGGATATACTAAGGTTACCGCTCCGGCGCGAATCGGATAAGACGGGGTATATAATATGTCAAACGAATGACAAGATTTCCCTAAATAGTATTATGACCAGATATCTGACTAGTTTTTGGAAATATAATTTTGTTAAATACATTGACCTGATAGATGATATGTTTATTTCAGCATGTGAAATATATGATTATATAGATATATATATCTATAAGGAATTCCAAAAGTCAATTAAGAATAAAGCATCAGTATCTGTGTCTAGATTTCTTATTCAGGAATCTCTTTTCCGATATCAAACATTATTTAATTATCTGTTTCATAACTCGTGTGATAAAATAAACAAAGGAAACCCATTAAGTTGGGATACTATCGAAAGTGTAAAGAATTTCTAACATTTTACCATAAACTATTAACGCAAGTAAAAAGCATGTAAAGTTGTGATAAGGTACAAGAAAACACATAAAAATTTGATTATAAATCCACAGAAGTTGAAGTATATTCCACATAACTTCCGAGGCAAGACCTTTTGAAAATATAATTGGGCACGATAACACCAATGTTAAAATTCCGTCAGTAAGAATAACTGCTAATCAAAAAGAGGCATTTTATCCTACAAAATGAATATCTCTAAAGTACGCTAGAACAGGATTTCATAAACATCCGTGCACAGTCTAATCAGAGTCATACTTATTATCACTGCAAAATGAGGAACATACTTTTGCAAATTCCCTATTTCATTTTTCGACATTCCCTGATAATGTCATTTAACAACAATTATCACACAAAATTCCGGATAGAATTTCCTATATTTCTTTCGTTGAAATTTTGATTTTTGCATATAAATTAACTTTCGTGTTTCTACTTCCCTTAATGATCATCATACCAGGGGGATTTATTTCATATTAGCGAATATTGATTCATTTCATTTCTTGATAAATCCACACGTTACACATGCACCGAATTGTTATGTATGTGGTTCGTTCAATTTCTGAATTCCACTGGAGGGCTTCATTCTAATTTGTCGTTTTATCCAAACTCAAATATCCTTTAGTTAGAATTGATTTTGGCATGGTGAACCGCCTTATTGCTAAACGATGACTCTTAATATCAAGTCAATACATTTTTGAAAAACTCAATTTTCTTTGGCATCCATGGTTTCTGTTATGACCATGTCTGAATTTTCTTATTTAAACTCGTTTTGTTTAAACCGAATTCAATTGTTTGAACTTGCTCGCATTACTTATTCAATTCAAGGTTCCATAAGATGAATAAAACCATCATCTTCAGAATAATCCTAACAAGCATTTCAATTCTCTTGAATTATAACATGCTTGTGTGATCCTCGACTTCACTAAATCATTTCTTTGATCACAATCATTTTGTGGTGACATTTTCACAAAATCTGAAGATTGCGTTAATCTCGGATTTAATTATTTAATTATTTATATTAAATCCACTTTGTTGATTTATTCTATAGAATCTTAAAATAATCATATGCTCAGATAATGATACCCAAATTCATATTTCGATATATCTCTTAATAATTATTACGATAGCAATCGAGCTTTTCGTAAAATTTATTGTTCTATCCTCATTGATCGAAAAACATTATATAAATTTAATTGATTATATATGAAAATTACCTAAATTTACAAATATAGTATTACTATATTTTAAACCATTGCGGTAAAGAAATTATATTTAAGGAATACTTTTATTTAAAGTTATTATTTAGTTATTTAATTATAAAAAGTAGTAGTGTTAAGATTATTTTAATACTAGGGTTATTATCAAGGGCAGGTATTGGATAGCCTAGCCTTAGTTAGGCATGGATTGGCCACCTATGCTTAAACAAGGCAGCACAAATCAATATCCACCATGATAATGACTAGTTAATATAAATAAAGTCATCATACTTATTTAGTAAATTTTAATTATATATGAAAATATATATACTTTGGAGAAGACATATTTTCATATAATATAAGGGACAAATAAAACATTATAAATAATAGTGATCTCTTTTACAAAAAAATAAAATATTTTGTAAATAACTTCATTACAGTGTTTTGTAATATATGATCCCTAAAAATTGTATTATTACAAATAAAATAACTTGGAACTCTAAACAATGATACACTAATTTTATTTTCTTTTGGTATATCTTTGCAATTCACTTATCTCAATACTTTGATTTTCTCATATTATAAATTAATATTTGACAAATCATTTTTCATGTTTTTATTTCATTTGAAATCTGTCAAATTCTAAGTCTTCCTCGGTTACCAATCAAAGTAAGCTTTCTTTTGACAAAGAATTTTTATTGATTCTAAAAAAAAATTCTTCATATTTCATTTTAAATATCTATTAATCATATATCTTTCGGCATAAACCTAGTCACCTTAGAAATTATAACATTTCATCTCATTCATTTTCGATTTTTTTTCGAACTAATTCCGTTGACTCATTGAATCCTACTTATGATACAACTCGTATTCACAAAATTCGATATTTTAAAATTCTGTGTCATATACCCTAATATTATTGTTATTAACTAAAAGGTGACATAAGTCTAAAAGAAATATCATAACCCAAATACACTTGGAAGCTGGAATATGAGATGAAGAAAAAGTATTCCTACTTATTCCAGTAAATCTCGAGGACGAGATTTTTATTAAGGAGGTGAGAATGTAACGACTCACACAAAAACATCCTAAAAACGTTCCGTAAATATAAACCCGGATCCCTAATATAACAACTCTCATTAAAAACACTATTTCTTATTTTAATTTAACCAAGAGGAAACCTTAATTGAGACACCCAAGTAATTCTGCATAAACCCTAAAAATATCAGAACAATCAGAAACAGGATTAGGGCCCCTAAAACTCAGGGGGGGTATTCCCTACTTAACGATTATCTTAATAACTTGCGGACGAAGTTGAATTTAATGATTTCGTCGACTCAGCTAGCCTAGTCCCACACGTGGCAACCCTATACATAAAATAAGTTCTCTCGCGGGCCGCCTCAAGTTAAGCTTAATTCTCACGCGGGCCGCCTAAGGGACAAAATTCACCTATAAATACAGGAGATTGGGACTTGAATTCTGGCTTCAGAACGACGCTCAAATTCACTTTGTGCGCTGAGATTTCGTCATTTTACTCTCAAAATTCACAATTAACACACACAGGCACTAAATCGACGCCGCAATCAGGGTATTAGCACAATCGCTATTACGATTCATTTTCCGATCGATCAATATATCCAATGGATGTTTAAGTGCCGCCCACATTAGGGTTATACTTTATCGCTCGTCATTAATTTGACGGATCATCGTTAATTCGATGGATGAAGTATTGCACTTTGTCGTTCGTTGTGAAAATTTGATCTCGTGAGTTATCGTAAATGCTGGATTGATTACTAACCCAGAATTGTGTGCCTATTATTAGATTTAGGTTAAAAAGACTAATCAGTAGGCTAGACTCTGCTCAAATTAAATCTGCAATCCATCAAGGCTTATCTGTAGACTTTGGTTGTATAAATCTGCATGATTATAAAGTGAGTCATTCTCTCTTTTTATCAAATCTATTTACAAAATCATGTTTATTTTCAAAGTTATAATTACGGGGATTAAGTCTTTGTAATCACCAAATTACAGCCGGTATGTGGGGTTTTGTATACATTACTTGATAATCGTCACCATTGGGGCAGCCAATTGGGGGATATGACCATAGTCACAGATTCGGTCGAGTGACAAATACCGTGGGTAGTTGGTTTGATAATAGAAACATTGTAATCGCTCTTAATACTGTAAATTATAACAAATGTGTAATTTTAGTAAATAGAATGATTCACTCAGTATTTCCCGCTGACAAAACCTTTTTAAAATACTTTTCAGGTAATTACAGTAGATTGAAGTAATAGATGGATACGGCACTGAAAGGCATCAAGAAGTGGCTTATTTTATTAATTAAATTAAAACTAAGAAATATTGTTTTATGTAATTATTTTTATTAAAGCTACCTTTGAAAAACATGAGTTTATCCCATCTATTTATTAAATAAAATTCCGGTGTTTTCTAAAAACTCTGATATTTTTCCTAACTCACGGTCCTGATGAAATTTCCGCTGCAACATTTTCAAAATAATCACCGGTACCACTGGGCTGTTCGCGACTCCCGATTCCGTCCAGGGTAGGTCGGGGGTCGTGACAGTCCGTCTGAGGATGATATGCAGTACTTAGATTTAGTCGAGTTCCCATAGCTTCTTGGAAACTTGTCCAGAAGTGGGAAGTGAAACGACTATCCCTATCTGATACAATGGAGAGTGGAACTCCATGTAAGGATACTACTTCATCTACATACAACTTAGCTAACCTTTCCATGCTAAAGGTTTCTTTCATAGGTAGAAAATGAGCTGATTTGGTTAATCGATCCACAATTACCCAAATCGCGTCATTACCTCTTCTGGTCTTGGGTAACTTAGTAACAAAGTCCATTGTTATGAGCTCCCATTTCCATACAGGCATTTCTAATTGTTGGAGTAGACCTGAAGGTTTCTGGTGTTCTGCCTTAACTTGTGAACAAATAAGACATTTAGAAACATATCTAGCTATGTCCTTTATCATTCCTATCCACCAGAAGTTATTTCTTAAATCTTGGTACATCTTATTGTTACCAGGATGCATGGTATATGTAACGACTCACACAAAAACGTCCTAAAAAAATTCTGTAAATATATATCCGAACCTTGATGTAACAAACCTCATTAAAAGTCCTATTTATATTATTATTTTATTCACTAGGAAACCCTAATTGAGACACCCAAGTAATTCTACGCAAACCCTAAAATTTTCATAATTTTCAGAATCAGGATTAGGGCCCCTAAAACTCAGGGGGGGTTAAACCCTATTAACGATTATCCATATAAAACGTAGGCAGAAAGGAATTAATGAAAACCGTCGACTCAGCTGAGCTAGTCCCACACGTGGCAACCCTATACATAAAAATAATTGCTACGCGGGCCGCGTGAGGATAAGCATAAATGTCACGCGGGCCGCCTGAGGGACAAATTTCGACTATAAATAGATGAGTTTGGGACTTGATTCTGGGAGTTGAAACGACGCTCAAATTCACTTTGTGCGCCGAGATATTGTCTATTAACACACACAGGCACTAAATCGACGCCGTAATCAGGGTATTAGCACAATCGCTGCTACGATTCAATTTCCGACGATCAATATATCCAATGAATGTTTAAGTGCCGCCCACATTAGGGTTATACTTTATCGTTCGTCATTAATTTGACGGATCATCGTTAATTCGATGGATGAAATATTGTACTTTATCGTTCGTCATTAATTTGACGGATCATCGTTAAATCGATGGATGAAGTATTGCACTTTGTCGTTCGTTGTGAGAATTTGATCTCGTGAGTTATCGTAAATGCTGGATTGATTACTAACCCAGAATTGTGTGCCTATTATTAGATTTAGGTTAAAAAGACTAATCAGTAGGCTAGACTCTGCTCAAATTAAATCTGCAATCCATCAAGGCTTATCTGTAGACTTTGGTTGTATAAATCTGCATGATTATAAAGTGAGTCATTCTCCTTTTCTCACAGTTTGTGAGTCATTCTCTTTTTATCAACTATTTTACAATACCTTAAATTATTTTCAAGGTTATAATTACAGGGACTAAGTCGTGGATATCTTGAATTACTGGTTAGTGGGGTATTGTGCACATTACTAATTTTCTCCCAGTTAGGTTCATTGACCTACTCGGGATAATCACTGTTAGGTTCATTGACCTACAGAGATAATCATCACTATTTAGGTTCATTGATCTAAATAGTGGTATGACCATCGTCACCATTGTGACATGTCACCATTGTGACAGAATGCCAGATAAAAATAAGATAGAAGCCATTATAATCGCTCTTATGCTGTAATTGATAACTATGCATCATTATGCAAAATAGAATGATTCACTCAGTATTTCCCACTGACAAAACCTTTTTAAAACACTTTTCAGGTAATTACAGTAGATTGGAGTAAAAGATGGATACGGCACTGAAAGGCATCAAGAAGTGGCTTATTTTATTAATTAAATCAAATTAAGATATATTGTTTTATGTAATAAAATTTATCTTTATTAAAGCTACCATTGTAAAACATGGGTTTATCCCATCTATTTAAATAAATAAAATCCGGTGTTTTCTAAACTCTGATATTTTTCCTAACTCACGGTCCTGATGAAATTTCCGCTGCAACGTTTTCAAAATAAGAATAATCACCGGTACGCTGGACTGTTCGCGACACCCGATTCCGTCCAGGGTGGGTCGGGGGTCGTGACAAATGAAACAACTCTCATCAAAAGTCATAATTATTAAATTAATTAGTCCAAAAGGAAACCCTAATTGAGACACCCAAGTGATTCTGAACAAACCCTAAAATTTTCATAATTTTCAGAATCAGGATTAGGGCCCCTAAAACTCAGGGGGGGTTAAACCCTATGGACGATTATCCATCTAAACCGTTGGCAGCAAGTAATTTTCGAAAATTGTCAACTCAGCAAAGCTAGTGCCAACCGTGGCAACCCTAGGCCTAAAATTAGGTGTCTCGCGGGCCGCGTAAGGATGAGCTTAAAACTCACGCGGGCCGCGTAAGGGTCATATTTCACCTATAAATAGAGGACAGTGGGACTGGAACTTCTGCGTTGATTTGACGTTTAAATTCCTTTCGTACACGAAGTTATAGTGAAAATAGTCTGATAACACACACGGGTCTCGAAATTCTGCCGCAAAACAGGGTATTAGCACAATCGCTGCTACGATTCATTTATCCGACGATCAATATATCCAATGAATGTTTAAGTGCCGCCCACATTAGGGTTATACTTTATCGTTCGTCATTTATTTGACGGATCATCGTTAATTCGATGGATAAAGTATTGTACTTTGTCATTCGTTGTTAATTCGACGGATCATCGTTAATTCGATGGATGAAGTATTGCACTTTGTCGTTCATTGTGAGAATTTAATCTCGTGAGTTATCGTAATTGCTGGATTGATTACTAACCCAGTTTTGTGTACATTGTTATTTAAATTAGGTTAACAAGGCTAAACTAGACTCTGTCCATATTAAATCAGCAATGTGAGTCATTCTCTCTTTTTATCAAATCTATTTACAAAATCATGTTTATTTTCAAAGTTATAATTACGGGGATTAAGTCTTTGTAATCACCAAATTACAGCCGGTATGTGGGGTTTTGTATACATTACTTGATAATCGTCACCATTGGGGCAGCCAATTGGGGGATATGACCATAGTCACAGATTCGGTCGAGTGACAAATACCGTGGGTAGTTGGGTTGATATCAGAAACATTCTAATCGCTCTTAATACTGTAAATTATAACAAATGGGTCATTTTAGTAAATAGAATGATTCACTCAGTATTTCCCGCTGACAAAACCTTTTTCAAACATGTTTCAGGTGATCTGTTGTAATTCAGGAAAAAGTGCTGGGGAGCATTTCAAGCTTAAGATTGTGGCTCATTATAAAAATAAAGAAATAAGTTTTGTAACGTAACGATTTCATAGTAAAATCATACTATTGTAAATTATCAGGGTTTTATCCCGAATTGTGAAATAAAATAAATCGGGAAAATTTAGCTTTAAACGATCCTGTTAAATAAACTTCCGCTGTTAAACTCAATTAAATAAATACCGCAGAATTTCTGTCCCGCGGCTCTTGAAACGGGTCAAACCGGGTCGGGGGCCGTGATAGAAATAAGGTGGTATCAGAGCCACTAAGTTAAGCTAATTAAGTATTTAGAAATACTTAAATTTTTCCTGATTACTATTATGTGATTATTTGTATTATTAACTGATTATTTGTTAGTTACAGTATGGGTAAGAAAAAGCTGTCAAGCATCTATCTTAAATTAGATAGATCATCCAACGAGAAGGGAAGTTCATCCCGAACCAAATCCTCGAATCAGGCTGAAATTCCTGAAGAAGGAATATTTGTGCGAAAGGCACAATACGAGGAATCACTTTCACCTAGAAGGAGGGAGATGATTCTTAAGAAAAGTAAAGAGAAAATCCGAGAAAAGAGGATTAAACGGGAAACTCAGGAATTAATTGATAAATCACTTGGGAAGATAAGCTAGATGAGAAATGGGCAAATTTATATATGCTAGCCACAGTAGCAGAAAATATAAATCTTTAAATATTTTAAAGTTTTAGCACCTTACCCTTATAATCTAGAAACCCTGTAAAATAAATAAAAAAAAATTTTAAGTATGTTTTCCAGTTATTTTTGTAATAAATTAGTATACAGTATGTAATAAATTAAATGGTTATTTATGAATTTTAACTTAGTATTTTCTGCATTTTGCATATATGCTACATCAGCATGAATGGGATATCTGAAGCTTTTCAGAACCTTAATCTTTACCCAGTGAATATCGAAGCTTCCAAAGAATATACTAGCTACTTTCCCGATATAGAACAACCGGTAGAATTCAAGGTTCCACCTGTGAACAAGCCAAAACGAAAGAAAAGAAGTTATGTAGAATGGAGGAAAATGCGTAGGAAAAAGCCAGCTACAAAACAGCCCAAAATAAACAATCCTTTGAAAAAGGGAAAAGAAATTATAACCGGAGAGAGTTCTAAACAACAGGAAATTGTAACCAGGAAAAGTCCTAGACTACAGGAGATGAAAACTAAAGACAAGGAAGAGGTTAAGGAGATAGGAATACAGATAGAGACTGAAGCCAAAGAAGATTCTAGGCAGATGGAAAGGCAGTTTGAGGAATACTCTAAGGACATAGAAATGGAAGTTGGGCAAGGCTCTAGACCAACTCAGATAGAAATCGGAGAGAGCTCCAATCAAAACCAGGGAAGGACCTTTCAAGAAGAGATAGATTTCCTATTGGCAAGCTGTGAAACCATTCAGCCTGTCAATAATAATAATAATAATAATATTAATAATAATAATAATAATATTTTTAATTATCCCCTTGAAAACCAAATCCCTATGAATTGGGAACCAGCAATTCCAGACCCAATAGTCCACTCCCAACCCATAGGAATGGACGAATGGTGGACAAACGATTGGCAATTCCAAAATATTGTCAACGATCCTTACTCTTTTCTTCCACAATTCGATCCAGAACCCTTACCTAATCCACCCATGAGTAATGAAAACATGGCTGAACTTCGCCACTTTGGTGAAGAATTGTTTGATGCTGGAACTAGAATCAGGGAAATAGGGGGACAAATTGCCTGGAAGTATGATGAGAGGGAACTGCGTTTTTAGAACGGCAAGTGACGAGAGATAGTAGGTTGGTAAAATGGTGTTTGTATAATAGTAATAGTAAAGTTAGTCTGTAAATAACGAATAAAACTCTGTAAGATATTGGCGAGTAATGATGCATATTATATTAGATATAAAATGAAATCGAGAAATCGATTGTTTTGACTATACCTGTATTGTAAAATTTTTTGATTATTTGTATATAATTGTTGTTTAGCAAATACTAATAAAATTTATATATACATTATCAGATGGCAAACAGTGGTAATGAACCTATAAATGAAGTTAATCAGTCTGAGCAACATCCAGGAGATCAATATATGACTCGGCAAGATATCAAAAATATTGTTGCTCAAGGGATAGCCAATGCTATTCCAGCATTCGTAGCTGCTATAAAGAATCCAATCGAACCGCAACAAATTATTCCTAGTAAACAGATTACTGAAGATAACTTCAGTAATAGTGTAAATGAAGGCAATAATCATGTTAATCAAAATAGGGAACCATATCAAGCTCCATTACCCAAGAAAATGAAAACTGCAACGCCTGGTTGCACTTTCAAAGAATTCCTTGCTTGTAAACCCACTGAATTTGCAGGCAATGAAGGAGCAACTGCATCACTGCGTTGGTTAGAAAAAACCGAAGCAGTCATTGCAATAAGTAAATGTGGTAAAGATGATCAGGTCATGTACGCATCAAATCTCTTCAAGGAAGGAGCACTCGAATGGTGGAACACTGTGTTACAATCAAAAGGAAGAGTAATAGCTTATGCTATGACTTGGGAAGAATTTAAAGGTTTGGTGGAAAGAAAATTCTGTCCCGAGTATGAAAAAGAACAGATAGCGAATAAGTTTCTAAATCATCGGATGATGGGTGTGGATTGTCGTGGGTATACCTCGACATTCTTTGAATATGCAAGAGTGGTACCAACACTGGCTTCGCCAGAACCGGTACTCATTTCTCGCTATATTTGGGGGCTAATTAGCGAAATCCGCAATATTGTTAAAGCTGCGAGACCTCGCACTATTGATGATGCGGTAGAATTAGCCAATACTCTAACCGATGAACTGGTGCGCACAAGAGATGAAGATAGGAAAAAGGAACTAGCTCAGAAAATTACCCAAGGATTTCGTGTGGGTAATAATAACAGCTTCAAGAGAAAAGGAACAGGGCAATATCCAGCTCCATCATTCTGCAGGAAATGCAAAAAGAAGCATTATGGAAGATGCGATATCACTTGCAATTTTTGCAAAACTGTAGGACATCGTGAAGAAAACTGCAAAAAGAAAACCGTAATCTGTTTTAACTGTGGAGAAGCGGGGCATTATAAAACAGAATGTCCTAAATTGGTCAAACCAGTAGATAACAAAACCAAGGCGACCGAAGGAACTACAAAGAAGAATGCCAGAGCATTTCAGTTGACCACTCAAGAAGCAGAACTCATTCCGGATGTGATAGCGGGTACGTTCTTAGTTCATAACGTGTACGCAAAAGTATTATTTGACTCTGGTGCAAACCAAAGTTTTATAAATACTTCATTCTGTCAAGCTCTTAGTTTACCTTTAACCAATATTAGGCAGATTTTTACAGTCGAAACAGCAGACGGAAATTCAGTTAAAATAGATAAAGTTTTTCAAGAAGGAAACATAGAACTTTTAGGACATAAATTCTCTGCAAAACTGTTGCCGATGAATTTAGCTGAATTTGATGTTGTATTAGGAATGGATTGGTTAGTAACCAACCATGCTAGAATCCTTTGTGATCAAAATACCATAGAAATTCAATCACCTACCGGAGAAGTGATTAGGATTACAGGAGATAAACCACGTAAACCCATGAAGTTCATATCAGTAATGAAAGTTGCTAATTATGAACGAAAACAAGGAATAGTGTATATGATTTCGATAATCATTAGCACTAAGGGTAAAAATCTTAAGGAAATACCCGTAGTCTCATAATATCCTGATATATTTCCAGAAGATTTACCGGGATTACCTCCAGACAGGGAAGTAGAATTTAGAATTCATTTAATTCCAGGAACTACTCCGATAGCCAAGGCACCTTATCGGTTAGCACCTACAGAAATGTTAGAACTGAAAAAGCAATTAGATGAATTACTAAGTAAAGGATTCATACAACCTAGCTCATCCCCTTGGGGAGCGCCAGTGTTGTTTGTAAAGAAAAAGGACGGTTCAATGAGAATGTGTATCGATTATAGAGAATTGAATAAGATTACAATTAAGAATCGATATCCATTACCTAGGATTGATGATCTTTTTGATCAACTTCAGGGGGCTAGATATTTTTCTAAAATAGATTTACGCTCCGGATATCATCAATTAAAGGTACAAGAAGAAGACATACCTAAGACTGCTTTCAGAACTAGGTATGGTCATTACGAGTTTACAGTCATGCCCTTTGGGTTAACAAATGCACCTGCTGCATTCATGGACATGATGAATAGGATCTGTAAACCGTACTTGGATAAATTTGTAATTGTCTTCATAGACGATATACTTATTTATTCCAAAAGTCAGACAGAGCATTGTGAACATCTTCATGCACTCTTAACTTTGTTAAGAAGAGAAAAGCTTTATGCCAAATTCTCAAAGTGCGAATTTTGGCTAAAGGAAGTGCAATTCTTAGGACACATGGTAAACCATGAAGGTATTCATGTAGATCCTGCTAAGATAGAAGCAATTACCAATTGGAAGGTTCCACAAATAGCAATGGAAATTAGAAGTTTTATAGGATTAGCTGGGTATTATAGACGGTTTATTAAGGATTTTTCCAAAATAGCTGTACCATTAACTAAGCTAACCTGTAAAGCTACTAAGTTTGAATGGGGACCCAAACAAGAAGAAGCTTTTAGAATTTTGAAACAGAAATTAACCCATGCACCAATCTTAGCTTTACCAGAAGGAACTGAAGATTTTGAAGTATATTGTGATGCTTCAAAACTAGGATTTGGATGTGTGCTTATGCAACGCAAGAAGGTAATTGCGTATGCCTCAAGACAATTGAAAAAGCACGAAGAAAACTATACGACTCATGATTTAGAATTAGGAGCCGTAATTTTTGCCCTTAAGATTTGGAGACATTATCTTTACGGAAGTAAATTTACTGTCTACACAGACCACAAAAGTTTAAGATATATATTTGGGCAAAAAGAGTTAAACATGAGGCAAAGGAGATGGATGGAAATCTTAAGCGACTACGACTGTGATATTCAATATCATGAAGGAAAGGCAAATGTAGTTGCAGATGCCTTAAGTCGTAAGTATTATGAGAAACAACGACGGGTTCGTGCTCTCAGATTAAATCTACAAATAGATTTAATGGAACAACTGAAGAATGTTCAAACTACAGCAATCAAGGATGATGCTGAAGGAATGAAAGGACGAATCAAGGAATTAGAACAAGGAGTTGATGGAATTTGGAGATTCCACAAAAGTAGAATTTGGGTACCTAAGCAGGGAGACTTAAGACCTAAGATTTTAGAAGAAGCTCATAAATCTAGGTATACCATGCACTCAGGAAACAATAAAATGTACCAAGATTTAAGAAAGAACTTTTGGTGGATAGGAATGAAAAAGGACATAGCCAGCTATGTTTCTAAATGTCTTACTTGTTCACAAGTTAAGGCAGAACATCAGAAACCTTCAGGGTTACTACAACAATTAGAAATGCCAGTATGGAAATGGGAACTTATAACAATGGATTTTGTTACTAAGTTACCCAAAACCCGAAAAGGTAATGATGCAATTTGGGTAATTGTGGATCGATTAACCAAATCTGCTCACTTTTTACCAATGAAAGAAACCTTTAGCATGGAAAGATTGGCTAAATTGTATGTAGATGAAATTGTATCCTTACATGGAGTTCCACTCTCCATTGTTTCGGATAGAGATAGTCGTTTCACTTCTCATTTCTGGAAAAGTTTCCAGCAAGCTATGGGAACTCGACTAAACCTAAGCACTGCATATCATCCACAAACAGACGGGCAAAGTGAAAGGACAATCCAAACTCTTGAAGACATGCTCCGAGCTTGTGTGATAGATTTTGGTGGGAATTGGGATGATCATTTACCATTGATTGAATTCTCCTATAATAATAGTTATCATTCAAGCATTGATACTGCTCCATTTGAAGCACTGTATGGAAGAAAGTGCAGAACTCCCGTTTGTTGGGCAGAAATAGGAGAAAGTCAATTATCAGGTCCTGAAATTGTGCAAGAAACAACTGATAAGATTACTCAAATCAAGGAAAGGTTGAAGACGGCTCGAGATCGCCAGAAGAGTTATGCAGACAATAGAAGCAAGCCGCTAGAATTCCAAGTGGGAGACAAGGTACTATTGAAAGTTTCTCCTTGGAAAGGAGTAGTCAGATTCGGAAAGAAAGGAAAACTAAGTCCAAGATACGTAGGACCATTTCCAGTGATCCAACATATAGGACCAGTAGCTTATCGTTTACAGCTACCAAAAGAATTAGCTGGAGTACATGATGTATTTCATGTATCCAATCTCAAGAAATGTTTAGCAGATGAATCTCTGGTAGTACCTCTTCAAGACATAGAGGTAAACGAAAAGTTAAAATTTGTGGAGAAACCTCTTCAGATAGAAGACAGAAAAGTGAAATTTCTCAAGCACAAACGACTAGTGTTAGTTAAAGTAAAGTGGGATTCAAGGAGAGGACCTGAGTACACTTGGGAGCTAGAATCAGAAATGAAGAAAAAGTATCCTCAATTATTCCAGTAAATCTCGAGGACGAGATTTTTCTTAAGGTGAGGAGAATGTAACAACTCTCATCAAAAGTCATAATTATTAAATTAATTAGTCCAAAAGGAAACCCTAATTGAGACACCCAAGTGATTCTGAACAAACCCTAAAATTTTCATAATTTTCAGAATCAGGATTAGGGCCCCTAAAACTCAGGGGGGGTTAAACCCTATGGACGATTATCCATCTAAACCGTTGGCAGCAAGTAATTTTCGAAAATTGTCAACTCAGCAAAGCTAGTGCCAACCGTGGCAACCCTAGGCCTAAAATTAGGTGTCTCGCGGGCCGCGTAAGGATGAGCTTAAAACTCACGCGGGCCGCGTAAGGGTCATATTTCACCTATAAATAGAGGACAGTGGGACTGGAACTTCTGCGTTGATTTGATGTTTAAATTCCTTTCGTACACGAAGTTATAGTGAAAATAGTCTGATAACACACACGGGTCTCGAAATTCTGCCGCAAAACAGGGTATTAGCACAATCGCTGCTACGATTCATTTATCCGACGATCAATATATCCAATGAATGTTTAAGTGCCGCCCACATTAGGGTTATACTTTATCGTTCGTCATTTATTTGACGGATCATCGTTAATTCGATGGATAAAGTATTGTACTTTGTCATTCGTTGTTAATTCGACGGATCATCGTTAATTCGATGGATGAAGTATTGCACTTTGTCGTTCATTGTGAGAATTTGATCTCGTGAGTTATCGTAATTGCTGGATTGATTACTAACCCAGTTTTGTGTACATTGTTATTTAAATTAGGTTAACAAGGCTAAACTAGACTCTGTCCATATTAAATCAGCAATGTGAGTCATTCTCTCTTTTTATCAAATCTATTTACAAAATCATGTTTATTTTCAAAGTTATAATTACGGGGATTAAGTCTTCGTAATCACCAAATTACAGCCGGTATGTGGGGTTTTGTATACATTACTTGATAATCGTCACCATTGGGGCAGCCAATTGGGGGATATGACCATAGTCACAGATTCGGTCGAGTGACAAATACCATGGGTAGTTGGGTTGATATCAGAAACATTCTAATCGCTCTTAATACTGTAAATTATAACAAATGGGTCATTTTAGTAAATAGAATGATTCACTCAGTATTTCCCGCTGACAAAACCTTTTTCAAACGTGTTTCAGGTGATCTGTTGTAATTCAGGAAAAAGTGCTGGGGAGCATTTCAAGCTTAAGATTGTGGCTCATTATAAAAATAAAGAAATAAGTTTTGTAACGTAACGTAACGATTTCATAGTAAAATCATACTATTGTAAATTATCAGGGTTTTATCCCGAGTTGTGAAATAAAATAAATCGGGAAAATTTAGCTTTAAACGATCCTGTTAAATAAACTTCCGCTGTTAAACTCAATTAAATAAATACCGCAGAATTTCTGTCCCGCGGCTCTTGAAACGGGTCAAACCGGGTCGGGGGCCGTGACAGAAATAAGGTGGTATCAGAGTCACTAAGTTAAGCTAATTAAGTATTTAGAAATACTTAAATTTTTCCTGATTACTATTATGTGATTATTTGTATTATTAACTGATTATTTGTTAGTTACAGTATGGGTAAGAAAAAGCTGTCAAGCATCTATCTTAAATTAGATAGATCATCCAACGAGAAGGGAAGTTCATCCCGAACCAAATCCTCGAATCAGGCTGAAATTCCTGAAGAAGGAATATTTGTGCGAAAGGCACAATACGAGGAATCACTTTCTCCTAGAAGGAGGGAGATGATTCTTAAGAAAAGTAAAGAGAAAATCCGAGAAAAGAGGATTAAACGGGAAACTCAGGAATTAATTGATAAATCACCTTGGGAAGATAAGCTAGATGAGAAATGGGCAAATTTATATATGCTAGCCACAGTAGCAGAAAATATAAATCTTTAAATACTTTAAAGTTTAGCATCTTACCCTTATAATCTAGAAACGCTGTAAAATAAATAAAAAAAATTTTAAGTATGTTTTTCAGTTATTTTTGTAATAAATTAGTATACAGTATGTAATAAATTAAATGGTTATTTATGAATTTTAACTTAGTATTTTATGCATTTTGCATATATGCTACATCAGCATGAATGGGATATCTGAAGCTTTTCAGAACCTTAATCTTTACCCAGTGAATATCGAAGCTTCCAAAGAATATACTAGCTACTTTCCCGATATAGAACAACCGGTAGAATTCAAGGTTCCACCTGTGAACAAGCCAAAACGAAAGAAAAGAAGTTATGTAGAATGGAGGAAAATGCGTAGGAAAAAGCCAGCTACAAAACTGCCCAAAATAAACAATCCTTTGAAAAAGGGAAAAGAAATTATAACCAGAGAGAGTTCTAAACAACAGGAAATTGTAACCAGGAAAAGTCCTAGACTACAGGAGATGAAAACTAAAGACAAGGAAGAGGTTAAGGAGATAGGAATACAGATAGAGACTGAAGCCAAAGAAGATTCTAGGCAGATGGAAAGGCAGTTTGAGGAATACTCTAAGGACATAGAAATGGAAGTTGGGCAAGGCTCTAGACCAACTCAGATAGAAATCGGAGAGAGCTCCAATCAAAACCAGGGAAGGACCTTTCAAGAAGAGATAGATTTCCTATTGGCAAGCTGTGAAACCATTCAGCCTGTCAATAATAATAATAATAATAATAATAATAATAATAATAATAATAATAATAATAATAATAATAATAATAATAATAATAATAATAATATTTTTAATTATCCCCTTGAAAACCAAATCCCTATGAATTGGGAACCAGCAATTCCAGACCCAATAGTCCACTCCCAACCCATAGGAATGGACGAATGGTGGACAAACGATTGGCAATTCCAAAATATTGTCAACGATCCTTACTCTTTTCTTCCACAATTCGATCCAGAACCCTTACCTAATCCACCCATGAGTAATGAAAACATGGCTGAACTTCGCCACTTTGGTGAAGAATTGTTTGATGCTGGAACTAGAATCAGGGAAATAGGGGGACAAATTGCCTGGAAGTATGATGAGAGGGAACTGCGTTTTTAGAACGGCAAGTGACGAGAGATAGTAGGTTGGTAAAATGGTGTTTGTATAATAGTAATAGTAAAGTTAGTCTGTAAATAACGAATAAAACTCTGTAAGATATTGGCGAGTAATGATGCATATTATATTAGATATAAAATGAAATCGAGAAATCGATTGTTTTGACTATACCTGTATTGTAAAATTTTTTGATTATTTGTATATAATTGTTGTTTAGCAAATACTAATAAAATTTATATATACATTATCAGATGGCAAACAGTGGTAATGAACCTATAAATGAAGTTAATCAGTCTGAGCAACATCCAGGAGATCAATATATGACTCGGCAAGATATCAAAAATATTGTTGCTCAAGGGATAGCCAATGCTATTCCAGCATTCGTAGCTGCTATAAAGAATCCAATCGAACCGCAACAAATTATTCCTAGTAAACAGATTACTGAAGATAACTTCAGTAATAGTGTAAATGAAGGCAATAATCATGTTAATCAAAATAGGGAACCATATCAAGCTCCATTACCCAAGAAAATGAAAACTGCAACGCCTGGTTGCACTTTCAAAGAATTCCTTGCTTGTAAACCCACTGAATTTGCAGGCAATGAAGGAGCAACTGCATCACTGCGTTGGTTAGAAAAAACCGAAGCAGTCATTGCAATAAGTAAATGTGGTAAAGATGATCAGGTCATGTACGCATCAAATCTCTTCAAGGAAGGAGCACTCGAATGGTGGAACACTGTGTTACAATCAAAAGGAAGAGTAATAGCTTATGCTATGACTTGGGAAGAATTTAAAGGTTTGGTGGAAAGAAAATTCTGTCCCGAGTATGAAAAAGAACAGATGGCGAATAAGTTTCTAAATCATCGGATGATGGGTGTGGATTGTCATGGGTATACCTCGACATTCTTTGAATATGCAAGAGTGGTACCAACACTGGCTTCACCAGAACCGGTACTCATTTCTCGCTATATTTGGGGGCTAATTAGCGAAATCCGCAATATTGTTAAAGCTGCGAGACCTCGCACTATTGATGATGCGGTAGAATTAGCCAATACTCTAACCGATGAACTGGTGCGCACAAGAGATGAAGATAGGAAAAAGGAACTAGCTCAGAAAATTACCCAAGGATTTCGTGTGGGTAATAATAACAGCTTCAAGAGAAAAGGAACAGGGCAATCTCCAGCTCCATCATTCTGCAGGAAATGCAAAAAGAAGCAATATGGAAGATGCGATATCACTTGCAATTTTTGCAAAACTGTAGGACATCGTGAAGAAAACTGCAAAAAGAAAACCGTAATCTGTTTTAACTGTGGAGAAGCGGGGCATTATAAAACAGAATGTCCTAAATTGGTCAAACCAGTAGATAACAAAACCAAGGCGACCGAAGGAACTACAAAGAAGAATGCCAGAGCATTTCAGTTGACCACTCAAGAAGCAGAACTCATTCCGGATGTGATAGCGGGTACGTTCTTAGTTCATAACGTGTACGCAAAAGTATTATTTGACTCTGGTGCAAACCAAAGTTTTATAAATACTTCATTCTGTCAAGCTCTTAGTTTACCTTTAACCAATATTAGGCAGATTTTTACAGTCGAAACAGCAGACGGAAATTCAGTTAAAATAGATAAAGTTTTTCAAGAAGGAAACATAGAACTTTTAGGACATAAATTCTCTGCAAAACTGTTGCCGATGAATTTAGCTGAATTTGATGTTGTATTAGGAATGGATTGGTTAGTAACCAACCATGCTAGAATCCTTTGTGATCAAAATACCATAGAAATTCAATCACCTACCGGAGAAGTGATTAGGATTACAGGAGATAAACCACGTAAACCCATGAAGTTCATATCAGTAATGAAAGTTGCTAATTATGAACGAAAACAAGGAATAGTGTATATGATTTCGGTAATCATTAGCACTAAGTGTAAAAATCTTAAGGAAATACCCGTAGTCTCAGAATATCCTGATATATTTCCAGATGATTTACCGGGATTACCTCCAGACAGGGAAGTAGAATTTAGAATTCATTTAATTCCAGGAACTACACCGATAGCCAAGGCACCTTATCGGTTAGCACCTACAGAAATGTTAGAACTGAAAAAGCAATTAGATGAATTACTAAGTAAAGGATTCATACAACCTAGCTCATCCCCTTGGGGAGCGCCAGTGTTGTTCGTAAAGAAAAAGGACGGTTCAATGAGAATGTGTATCGATTATAGAGAATTGAATAAGATTACAATTAAGAATCGATATCCATTACCTAGGATTGATGATCTTTTTGATCAACTTTAGGGGGCTAGATATTTTTCTAAAATAGATTTACGCTCCGGATATCATCAATTAAAGGTACAAGAAGAAGACATACCTAAGACTGCTTTCAGAACTAGGTATGGTCATTACGAGTTTACAGTCATGCCCTTTGGGTTAACAAATGCACCTGCTGCATTCATGGACATGATGAATAGGATCTGTAAACCGTACTTGGATAAATTTGTAATTGTCTTCATAGACGATATACTTATTTATTCCAAAAGTCAGACAGAGCATTGTGAACATCTTCATGCACTCTTAACTTTGTTAAGAAGAGAAAAGCTTTATGCCAAATTCTCAAAGTGCGAATTTTGGCTAAAGGAAGTGCAATTCTTAGGACACATGGTAAACCATGAAGGTATTCATGTAGATCCTGCTAAGATAGAAGCAATTACCAATTGGAAGGTTCCACAAACAGCGATGGAAATTAGAAGTTTTATAGGATTAGCTGGGTATTATAGACGGTTTATTAAGGATTTTTCCAAAATAGCTGTACCATTAACTAAGCTAACCTGTAAAGCTACTAAGTTTGAATGGGGACCCAAACAAGAAGAAGCTTTTAGAATTTTGAAACAGAAATTAACCCATGCACCAATCTTAGCTTTACCAGAAGGAACTGAAGATTTTGAAGTATATTGTGATGCTTCAAAACTAGGATTTGGATGTGTGCTTATGCAACGCAAGAAGGTAATTGCGTATGCCTCAAGACAATTGAAAAAGCACGAAGAAAACTATACGACTCATGATTTAGAATTAGGAGCCGTAATTTTTGCCCTTAAGATTTGGAGACATTATCTTTACGGAAGTAAATTTACTGTCTACACAGACCACAAAAGTTTAAGATATATATTTGGGCAAAAAGAGTTAAACATGAGGCAAAGGAGATGGATGGAAATCTTAAGCGACTACGACTGTGATATTCAATATCATGAAGGAAAGGCAAATGTAGTTGCAGATGCCTTAAGTCGTAAGTATTATGAGAAACAACGACGGGTTCGTGCTCTCAGATTAAATCTACAAATAGATTTAATGGAACAACTGAAGAATGTTCAAACTACAGCAATCAAGGATGATGCTGAAGGAATGAAAGGACGAATCAAGGAATTAGAACAAGGAGTTGATGGAATTTGGAGATTCCACAAAAGTAGAATTTGGGTACCTAAGCAGGGAGACTTAAGACCTAAGATTTTAGAAGAAGCTCATAAATCTAGGTATACCATGCACCCAGGAAACAATAAAATGTACCAAGATTTAAGAAAGAACTTTTGGTGGATAGGAATGAAAAAGGACATAGCCAGCTATGTTTCTAAATGTCTTACTTGTTCACAAGTTAAGGCAGAACATCAGAAACCTTCAGGGTTACTACAACAATTAGAAATGCCAGTATGGAAATGGGAACTTATAACAATGGATTTTGTTACTAAGTTACCCAAAACCCGAAAAGGTAATGATGCGATTTGGGTAATTGTGGATCGATTAACCAAATCTGCTCACTTTTTACCAATGAAAGAAACCTTTAGCATGGAAAGATTGGCTAAATTGTATGTAGATGAAATTGTATCCTTACATGGAGTTCCACTCTCCATTGTTTCGGATAGAGATAGTCGTTTTACTTCTCATTTCTGGAAAAGTTTCCAGCAAGCTATGGGAACTCGACTAAACCTAAGCACTGCATATCATCCACAAACAGACGGGCAAAGTGAAAGGACAATCCAAACTCTTGAAGACATGCTCCGAGCATGTGTGATAGATTTTGGTGGGAATTGGGATGATCATTTACCATTGATTGAATTCTCCTATAATAATAGTTATCATTCAAGCATTGATACTGCTCCATTTGAAGCACTGTATGGAAGAAAGTGCAGAACTCCCGTTTGTTGGGCAGAAATAGGAGAAAGTCAATTATCAGGTCCTGAAATTGTGCAAGAAACAACTGATAAGATTACTCAAATCAAGGAAAGGTTGAAGACGGCTCGAGATCGCCAGAAGAGTTATGCAGACAATAGAAGCAAGCCGCTAGAATTCCAAGTGGGAGACAAGGTACTATTGAAAGTTTCTCCTTGGAAAGGAGTAGTCAGATTCGGAAAGAAAGGAAAACTAAGTCCAAGATACGTAGGACCATTTCCAGTGATCCAACATATAGGACCAGTAGCTTATCGTTTACAGCTACCAAAAGAATTAGCTGGAGTACATGATGTATTTCATGTATCCAATCTCAAGAAATGTTTAGCAGATGAATCTCTGGTAGTACCTCTTCAAGACATAGAGGTAAACGAAAAGTTAAAATTTGTGGAGAAACCTCTTCAGATAGAAGACATAAAAGTGAAATTTCTCAAGCACAAACGACTAGTGTTAGTTAAAGTAAAGTGGGATTCAAGGAGAGGACCTGAGTACACTTGGGAGCTAGAATCAGAAATGAAGAAAAAGTATCCTCAATTATTCCAGTAAATCTCGAGGACGAGATTTTTCTTAAGGTGAGGAGAATGTAACAACTCTCATCAAAAGTCATAATTATTAAATTAATTAGTCCAAAAGGAAACCCTAATTGAGACACCCAAGTGATTCTGAACAAACCCTAAAATTTTCATAATTTTCAGAATCAGGATTAGGGCCCTTAGAACTCAGGGGGGGTTAAACCCTATGGACGATTATCCATCTAAACCGTTGGCAGCAAGTAATTTTTGAAAATTGTCAACTCAGCAAAGCTAGTGCCAACCGTGGCAACCCTAGGCCTAAAATTAGGTGTCTCGCGGGCCGCGTAAGGATGAGCTTAAAACTCACGCGGGCCGCGTAAGGGTCATATTTCACCTATAAATAGAGGACAGTGGGACTGGAACTTCTGCGTTGATTTGACGTTTAAATTCCTTTCGTACACGAAGTTATAGTGAAAATAGTCTGATAAACACACGGGTCTCGAAATTCTGCCGCAAAACAGGGTATTAGCACAATCGCTGCTACGATTCATTTATCCGACGATCAATATATCCAATGAATGTTTAAGTGCCGCCCACATTAGGGTTATACTTTATCGTTCGTCATTTATTTGACGGATCATCGTTAATTCGATGGATAAAGTATTGTACTTTGTCATTCGTTGTTAATTCGACGGATCATCGTTAATTCGATGGATGAAGTATTGCACTTTGTCGTTCATTGTGAGAATTTGATCTCGTGAGTTATCGTAATTGCTGGATTGATTACTAACCCAGTTTTGTGTACATTGTTATTTAAATTAGGTTAACAAGGCTAAACTAGACTCTGTCCATATTAAATCAGCAATGTGAGTCATTCTCTCTTTTTATCAAATCTATTTACAAAATCATGTTTATTTTCAAAGTTATAATTACGGGGATTAAGTCTTTGTAATCACCAAATTACAGCCGGTATGTGGGGTTTTGTATACATTACTTGATAATCGTCACCATTGGGGCAGCCAATTGGGGGATATGACCATAGTCACAGATTCGGTCGAGTGACAAATACCGTGGGTAGTTGGGTTGATATCAGAAACATTGTAATCGCTCTTAATACTGTAAATTATAACAAATGGGTCATTTTAGTTAATAGAATGATTCACTCGGTATTTCCCGCTGACAAAACCTTTTTCAAACATGTTTCAGGTGATCTGTTGTAATTCAGGAAAAAGTGCTGGGGAGCATTTCAAGCTTAAGATTGTGGCTCATTATAAAAATAAAGAAATAAGTTTTGTAACATAACGATTTCATAGTAAAATCATACTATTGTAAATTATCGAGGTTTTATCCCGAATTGTGAAATAAAATAATCGGGGAAAATTTTAGCTTTAAACGATCCTGTTAAATAAACTTCCGCTGTTAAGCTTAATCAATTAAATACCGCAGTATTTCTGTCCCGCGGCTCCTGAAACGGGTCAAACCGGGTCGGGGGCAATCATTTCTTTGATCACGGTCACCTTGTATTAACGTTTTCATAAAATTTAAAACTTGCACTAATCTCATTTATATATATATCATATACGGATATTTCTAAAAGTTATCTTAACACAAATCATGTATTAAGATAATAATACACAAATTCTTGTCATATTTTAATGTATCTCTTAAATGATTTTTACAACATCAATCTAGCCTTTCATGATAAATTATTATTTTAATATCTTCAATCGAAAAACATTATATAAAATTTATTTTATATGAAAACTTACATAATGGATTACCTAATAGTATTACTATATTATTATTAGTCAACATAAGGAGGATAAGTAGGTGACTTATAATAAGAAGTACAGAATTTATTGTACATGTGCTTATAATTAACCAAAATAGAAATTTCACAAACTAGGCACTTAGCTCGGTTGGCTAGGCGCGAAAGGGTATGGCCTAGACCCGGGTTCGATCCTGGGGACGGCTGGTTTCACCATTTTTATTAGAAATTTTTCCATTTAAGTGTATGTTTAGTTATGTAATACTAATATCAGTTTTATTATTAGTAAGAAAATATTAAATAATAATAGTGTTAGTATTATTTTAAAATACTAGGGTTATTGTCAAGGGCAAATATTGGATAACCTAGCCTTAGTTAGGCATGGACTGGCCACCTATGCTTAAACAAGGCAGCACGAACCAATATCCACCATGATAATGACTAGTTAATATATAAAGTAAGTCGTCATAAGTATTTAGTAAATTTTAATTATATATGAAAATATATATACATTGGAGAAAGATATATTTTCATAAAATAAAAGAATAGTCTCCGTTTTCACTTATTTACAACATTCACAAACGTTATATGGTTTCAAAATGAAAATAAGCAATCCCATAGAATCGACCCATTAAGTATAATATATATATACAAAAGTATTTGTACAAATATTTTAAATATTTTTATACCTTTATTTATAACTCTCATTCAGTGTTATAAATAATAATGATTTCTTTTACAAAATGATATTTTGTAAATGTAATAACTTCATTACGGTATTTTGTAATATATCTTACATAGTTATTTTACATAATATGGTAAAATACTAAGATAATATTTATTTAAAAATGGTGACCATTTACATATAGTAAAAATATATCATAAATATTTGATATGTAAGATACGAACACAAATAAAAATATATTATATTTGCTTTACAAATATAATGATTGGTCATTTCAAAACAAAGTTGTTCTTATCATCCTAGGACATAGTATGAAAAATATAATCACTAATAGTGTACTATCACATTGTTTCACAATTAAAACAACTTGGAACTCTAAATAATGATACACTAATTCTATTGTCTTTTGGTGTATCTTTGTAATTCACTCATCTCAACACTTTGATTTTCTCATATCATAAATATTTGACAAATCAATTTTTTTCATGCTTTGATTTCATTTGGAACCTGTCAATTCTAAGTCTTCCTCAGTTACCAATCAAAGTAAGCTTTCTTTTGACAAAGAATTTTATTAATTCTAAAAGTCATCCATATTCATTTTAAATATCTATTGATCATATATCTTTTGGCTTGAACCTAGTCACTTTGAAAATTTATATCATTTCATCTCATTCGTTTGACAATCGATTTCTTGAACCAATTCAGTTGAACCATTGAATCCTACTTATGATACAACTCGTATTCACAAAATTCGATATTTTAAAAAAAAAAAAAAAAATTTGTGTCATATACCCTAATATTATTGTTATTAACTAAAAGGTGACATAAGTCTAAAAGAAATATCATAACCCAAATACACTTGGAAGCTGGAATCTGAAATAAAGAAAAAGTATTCCTACTTATTCCAGTAAATCTCGAGGACGAGATTTTTATTAAGGTGGGGAGAATGTAACGACTCACACAAAAACGTCCTAAAAACATTCTGTAAATATATATCCGGACCTTGATGTAACAAACCTCATTAAAAGTCCTATTTATATTATTATTTTATTCACTAGGAAACCCTAATTGAGACACCCAAGTAATTCTACGCAAACCCTAAAATTTTCATAATTTTCAGAATCAGGATTAGGGCCCCTAAAACTCAGGGGGGGTTAAACCCTATTAACGATTATCCATATAAAACGTAGGCAGAAAGGAATTAATGAAAACCGTCGACTCAGCTGAGCTAGTCCCACATGTGGCAACCCTATACATAAAAATAATTGCTACGCGGGCCGCGTGAGGATAAGCATAAATGTCACGCGGGCCGCCTGAGGGACAAATTTCGACTATAAATAGATGAGTTTGGGACTTGATTCTGGGAGTTGAAACGACGCTCAAATTCACTTTGTGCGCCGAGATATTGTCTATTAACACACACAGGCACTAAATCGACGCCGTAATCAGGGTATTAGCACAATCGCTGCTACGATTCAATTTCCGACGATCAATATATCCAATGAATGTTTAAGTGCCGCCCACATTAGGGTTATACTTTATCGTTCGTCATTAATTTGACGGATCATCGTTAATTCGATGGATGAAATATTGTACTTTATCGTTCGTCATTAATTTGACGGATCATCGTTAAATCGATGGATGAAGTATTGCACTTTGTCGTTCGTTGTGAGAATTTGATCTCGTGAGTTATCATAAATGCTGGATTGATTACTAACCCAGAATTGTGTGCCTATTATTAGATTTAGGTTAAAAAGACTAATCAGTAGGCTAGACTCTGCTCAAATTAAATCTGCAATCCATCAAGGCTTATCTGTAGACTTTGGTTGTATAAATCTGCATGATTATAAAGTGAGTCATTCTCCTTTTCTCACAGTTTGTGAGTCATTCTCTTTTTATCAACTATTTTACAATACCTTAAATTATTTTCAAGGTTATAATTACAGGGACTAAGTCGTGGATATCTTGAATTACTGGTTAGTGGGGTATTGTGCACATTACTAATTTTCTCCCAGTTAGGTTCATTGACCTACTCGGGATAATCACTGTTAGGTTCATTGACCTACAGGGATAATCATCACTATTTAGGTTCATTGATCTAAATAGTGGTATGACCATCGTCACCATTGTGACAGAATGCCAGATAAAAATAAGATAGAAGCCATTGTAATCGCTCTTATGCTGTAATTGATAACTATGCATCATTATGCAAAATAGAATGATTCACTCAGTATTTCTCACTGACAAAACCTTTTTAAAACACTTTTCAGGTAATTACAGTAGATTGGAGTAAAAGATGGATACGGCACTGAAAGGCATCAAGAAGTGGCTTATTTTATTAATTAAATCAAATTAAGATATATTGTTTTATGTAATAAAATTTATCTTTATTAAAGCTACCATTGTAAAACATGGGTTTATCCCATCTATTTAAATAAATAAAATCCGGTGTTTTCTAAACTCTGATATTTTTCCTAACTCACGGTCCTGATGAAATTTCCGCTGCAACGTTTTCAAAATAAGAATAATCACCGGTAAGCTGGACTATTCGCGACACCCGATTCCGTCCAGGGTGGGTCGGGGGTCGTGACAGTATACCTAGATTTATGGGCTTCCTCTAAGATCTTATTTCTTAATTGTCCTTGCTTTGGTACCTAAATTCGTTTCTTATGGAATCTCCAAATTCCATCACTTCCTTGCTCTAATTCTTTTATTCATCCTTTCATTCCTTCAGCAACATCCTGGATTGCTGTTTCCTGAACATCCTTTAATTGTTCCATTAAATCTAACTGTAGATTTAATCTAAGAGCACGAACTCGCTTTTGCTTTTCATGATACTTACGACTTAAGGCATCTGCAACTACGTTTCCTTTTCTTTCGTGATACTGAATATCACAGTCGTAGTCGCTTAGGATTTCCATCCATCTCCTTTGCCTCATATTCAATTCTTTTTGCCCAAATATGTATCTTAAACTCTTATGATCTGTATAGACAGTAAACTTACTTCCATACAGATAATGTCTCCAAATCTTAAGGGCAAAAATTATGGCTCCTAACTCTAAGTTATGAGTTGTATAGTTTTCTTCGTGCTTTTTCAATTGCCTTGATGCATACGCAATTACCTTCTTGCGTTGCATAAGCACACATCCTAACCCTAGCTTTGAAGCATCACAATATACTTCAAAATCTTATGTTCCTTCTGGTAAGGCTAGAATTAGAGCATTTGTTAACTTCTGCTTCAAAATCCTAAAGGCTTCTTCTTGTCTAGGTCCCCATTCAAACTTAACTGCTTTACAGGTTAGCTTAGTTAATGGTACCGCTATATTGGAAAAATCCTTAATAAAACGCCTATAGTATCCAGCTAACCCTATAAAACTTCTAATTTCCATTGCTGACTGCGGAACCTTCCATTTGGTGATTGCTTCTATCTTAGCAGGATCTACGTGAATGCCTTCATGATTCACCATGTGACCTAAAAATTGCACTTCTTGCGGCCAGAATTCACACTTCGAGAATTTGGCGTAAAGTTGTTCCTTTCTTAACAAAGTTAAGAGTGCATGCAGGTGCTCACAATGCTCTTCCTGGCTTTTGGAATAAATAAGTATATCGTCTATAAAGACAATTACAAATTTATCCAAGTACGGTTTACAGATTCTATTCATCATGTCCATAAATGCTGCAGGAGCATTTGTTAACCCAAAGGGCATGACTGTAAACTCGTAATGACCATACCTAGTTCTGAAAGCAGTTTTAGGTATGTCCTCATCTTGTACCTTCAATTGATGATATCCGGAACGTAAATCTATTTTAGAAAAATATCTAGCTCCCTGGAGTTGATAAAAAAGATCATCAATCCTAGGTAATGGATATCGATTCTTAATTGTAACCTTATTCAATTCCCTATAATCGATACACATTCGCATCGAACCATCTTTCTTCTTCACAAATAACACCGGCGCTCCCCAAGGGGATGAACTAGGTTGTACGAATCCTTTGCTTAGTAATTCATCTAACTGCTTTTTCAATTCTAGCATTTCTGTGGGTGCTAACTGATAAGGTGCCTTAGCTATCGGTGTAGTTCCAGGAATTAGATGAATTCTAAATTCTACTTCCCTATCAGGTGGTAATCCAGGTAGTTCTTCTTGGAATACTTCTGGGTATTCTGATACTACTGGAATTTCTTGGAGTTCCTTACTCTTAGTGTTAATGATTACTGAAATCATATACACTATTCCTTGCTTTCGTTCATAACTAGCAATTTTCATTACTGAAATGAACTTTAGGGGCTTTCGTGGCTTATCTCCTGTAATCGCCACTAATTCTCCTGTGGGTGTATGAATTTCTATGGAATTCTTATCACAAAGAATTCGAGCATGATTGGTTACTAACCAGTCCATTCCTAACACAACATCAAATCCGGCTAAATTCATAGGTAACAGGTTTGCAGAAAATTTATGACCTAAAAGTTCTATCTTTTCTTCTCGCAAAACCTTATCTATGTTGACAGAATTCCCATATGCCATTTCGACTGTAAAAATCTGCCTAAGGTTGGTTAAGGGTAAATTAAGAGCTTGGCAGAATGAAGTATTTATAAAACTTTGGTTTGCACCAGAGTCAAATAATACTTTTGCATAAACGTTGTGAACTAGGAACGTACCAGCTATCACATCCGGGATTAGCTCGGCTTCCTGAGTAGTCAACTGGAAGGCTCTTACGTTTTTCTTGTTAGTTCCTTCTGCAGGTTTAACTTTGTAATCAGCTGGTTTGACCAATTTTGGGCAGTCTGGTCTAATATGTCCAGCTTCTCCACAGTTGTAGCAAACTGTTGCTTTCTTCTTCCTGCAGTCTTCCTCTTGGTGCCCCGGGATTTTGCAGAAATTGCAATATCCCTTGCATCTTCCAAAATGCTTCCTTTTGCAGGCATTGCAAAATGGAACAGTGGAAGATTTCCCAGTTCCCTTTCTCTTGAAACTACTACGATTACCCACACGGAATCCTTGGGTAATCTTTTGGGCCACTTCCTTTTTACGGTTTTCTTCTCTTGTACGTACCAGTCCGTCAGTTAGGGTATTAGCTAATTCCACAGCATCGTCAATAGTGCGTGGTCTCGCAGCTTTGACGATATCTCGAATTTCGCCAATCAATCCCCAAATATAGCGGGAAATAAGTACCGGTTCTGGCGAAGCCAGAGTTGGTACCACTCTCGCATACTCGAAGAATGTCGAAGTATACCCTCGACAGTCTACATTCACCATCCGGTGGTTCAGGAACTTATTTGCCATTTGTTCCTTTTCATATTCGGGACATAATTTTCTTTCCACTAGCTGTTTAAATTCTTCCCAACTTATGGCATAGGCCATATTTCTTCCTTTGGCTTGAAGTACCGTATTCCACCATTATAGTGCCCCTTCTTTAAAAAGATGTGACGCATACATAACCTTGTCTTCCTCGCCACATTTACTTATCATAATTACTACTTCAGTTTTCTCCAACCAACGCAGTGCTGCAGTCGCCCCTTCATTACCTGCAAACTCAGCTGGTTTACAGGCAAGAAATTCTTTATAAGTGCAACCAGGTGTTGCAGCTTTCATTTTCTTAAGGAGCGGGGCTTGCATTCCATCATTGTTGTTATTAGTATGGTTGCCGCCTCCGTTTACACTATTACTGAAATTGTCACCGTGTGTGCGTTTGCTAGGAATAATTTGTTGAGGTTCAACAGGTTTCTAAGCAACAGCCAAGATTGCTGGAATAGCATTGGCTATTCCCTGAGCAACGATATTCTCGATATCTTGCCTATTCAGAAATTGATCTTCATTGTTATGCTCAGATTGATTACCCTCGTTAACTTGTTCATTACCAGCGTTTGCCATCTGGTAATTAAATTATATTAGTGATTAGCATAAAATAATTAAACAAAACAAAAAAATCACACATAATCACATTAACACGTATAGCCAAAATTGTCGATTTCCCGACTTCCATTTTTATATATTATATTATGCATCCGTACACACTGTTATCTTACAAAAGTTTTTATTTTTAGGTTATTCTACATACTTATATTTTTTTTTTACTATTAGTATTATACAAACACAGCTTCACAACCACACTATCCCTAGTCCGCTGGCCTTTCAGAAACGATGTTCCCTTTCATCGTATTTTCAGGAGATTTGTTCCCCTATCTCCCGAATCTTATTCCCTGCATCCATTAGTTCTTGGCCAAAATGGCGAAGTTCAGCTAAGTTTTCATTACTCATTGGTGGGTTTGGTGCAGGTTCTGGGTCGAACTGAGGGAAAAAGGTATAGGGATTATTTAAGAGGTTTTGAAATTGCCAATCGTTGGTCCACCATTCGTCCATTCCTTGAGGTTGGGTGTGGATTAAAGGTTCTGGAATGGCTGGTTTTAAGTTTACTGGAAGTTGGTTTTCAGCAGGATACGGGAAGAGATTTTCATTAATTGACCTAATAATATCACAGCTTGCCAGTATGTGATCTAGTTCCTCCTGTAGTGGTAATTCCTTGGCTTGCTTAGAACTTTCCCCAATTTCTATTTCTACTTGCCTAATACTTTCCCCAATCTCGATCCCTTTTCCTTTATCCATGGGATTCTCTATCTTGAGAATTTTCCTAGTTGCTGGTTTCCTTCTGCGCACACGCCTCCAACCCACAAATCTTCTTCTTTTCTTTGGCTTTGATTTCTTCGGAGGTGGAGCTTGGAATTCCATAGGTTCTTCAACATCGGCTAAGTAACCAGTAAAGTCTCTGGAAACTTCTATTTTCACAGGATAGAGATTGAGATTCTCAAGAGCTTCAGATAATTCATTCATGCTGTTTAGCATTTATGAAGAAACACACAAACTTTTAGTTTAAAATTTTGTAAATTAATTTTCACAGAATCATATAATGGAAAGCAGAAAATTTAATTACAAATATCTAACAAACCATTTTATTGAAACAAAATATTTATTTTTAGTACAACTAAAATATTAAAGTTTCTGGTTTGTAGGTGACATAGGTGCTAATACTGGTTTGGCGATTTAACTATAAGTTAGCATTTACTGCTATAGTGGCTAACATATAGAGATTTGCCCATTGTTCATCTAACTCATCTTCCCATGGTGGTTTAGTGTCTATTTTCTGAGTTTCCTTATTGATCATAACTCCTTTTGGTTGTAACTTCCTCATTTTCTCTTGACTTTTCTTAATAATCAAACTTCTTTTATTAGGGGTAAGTGGTTACTCATATTGTGCCTTACGAACAAATATTCCCTCCTCAGTATCTGCTGAGTATCTTGAGGAATTTGATTGGGATGAAGTTCCCTTATCTTTCGGTAAACTATCTAATTTAAGATAGATATCTGACACTCTTTGCTTACCCATACTGTAACTAACAGATAGTCAAGATAAGAGCACATAATTACAAGATGATAATCAGGAAAATTAAGTATTTGAAATACTTAATAAGCTTAAATCAGTGGCTCTTTCAATAGCTCTGATACCACCTTTTCCTGTCACGGCCTCAGCCCCGGTTTGACCCGGTCAGGAGCCGCGGGACAGGAACCCATGGTATCTATGATGCGACAGCGGAAGATTTTACAGGATCTTTTTAAAACTCGAAAATGCCCGATTATTTTATTTCATAATTCGGGATAAACCCCGTATTTTACAATAGAGGAATTTCACAAGTAAATTCCCTGATTTATTAAAACATGTTTATTTCTTTTAACTGAGCCACCTCTTCAAGCTTGTTAGTGCTCCATAGCACGTTTTCCTTGTTTTACAGCAGTTCGCCTGAAACATGTTTTAAAAATATTTTATCAGCGGGGAAATGCTGGCGAGTCATTCAAGTATGTAAAATGACACATTAGTTATCAATTACAGCATAAGAGCGATTACAATGGCTTCTATCTTATTTTTATCTGGCGCCGTGTCACCTGGTGACGATGGTCATACCACTATTGGGTATTTCCCCAAGTAGTGACGTTTATCATTGTTAGGATTTATTAGCCTAACCCGTGAGAAATTAGTAATGTGCACAATACCCCACTAGCCAGTGATTAAGATAACCATGACTTACTCCCTGTAATTATAACATTTGAAAATGGAGTATTGTAAAATATTTTTGATAAAAAGAGAATGACTCACATTGCAGATTTATACGGGCAGAGTTTAGCCTACTGATTAGCCTTGTAACCTAATTTAAATAACAATGCACACGAACTAGGTCAGTAACTAATACAACATTTACGATAACTCACGAGATTAAAAACCTTCACAACGAATGACAAATTGCAATACTTAAACATCCATCGAATTCACGACGAATGACAAAGTATAACCCAATTTTGAGCAGCACTTAAACATCCATTGGATAGTTTTCAATCGATCGGACATTGAATCGTAGCAGCGATCGAGTTAATACCCTGTATCGTAGCATAGCCTCGCTATATTAATTGAATTTTCGACTTTAGAGCAGTGAGAATTCGTTTTTGAACTTTGATTTCGACAACAGTGGACTGCTCATGACCCGCTCTATTTATAGCTGGAATTTGAGTCTCACGCGGCCCGCGTGAGCTCTCAGCCGATCCTTACGCGGCCCGCGTAGCCACCTAGTCTACTTGTAGGCTTGCTGGGTCACGAGTAGGTGTGCCACGTGGACGACACGTGGATCCGGAACGCTTATCCGGTCAACACCACATTGACGCGGCCCGCGTCAACTTAAGCTTGATCCTTACGCGGCCCGCCTGAAGACCATATTTCTTGATTTCTTGATTTTTGATGCACGGTATGGTTTCAGGGGTCCGGGTTTTTACTTGTGGGTCGGTTTAGGACATTTTTTAAGGTCCTTACATTTATTTTATAAAAGTTGATCTTTTTTTAGTTAATTATATTGTAATAGGTTTAGGAAAGGTTTATTTGTCTTATAGAGGAAGTTTAGAATCACTATAAATAGGGGTCTATGTTATTGTTTTATATATCCCTTTTTCTTTTATAATTCGTTTGGTTGGAAAGAAAGAGTCGTGGGTTTGTCCCCCTAAATATCTTGAGTGTTCGTATGTTTGAACGATTGTTTGAACCGTCTGGGCCATCATTTGTAGCCTTAACTGGTGATAGTAAAGAGGTAGAACTGCTAATGAATCTGTCTTAAACAAATATCACACATTTCAACTTATTATGTAGCCAAGTGTATAATGGCATTTCTAGACACGGCATTTCAAGGCACCTAAATTAAATTTTGTTCTAACACAACATAATTTTGTTCTAACACAACATAATTTTGTCTACCTATACTAAATTTTGTTAACATAATTTTGCATAGTGATTGACAATGAGGTTAGGCGGTTAGCCAAGGACTTGGTGCACACATCTGCATTAGTGATGTGATGGAATAAAAATCCATCTTAATATCTAATGACGAGACACCGTATTTGCTTGTAATACCAAGGGCGGACCTAGTAAGAGATCAGGGTGGGCGGGCGCACCCCTTGAAAAAAAAATTTAGTGTATTTTATAGGGTAAAATTCTGGCCGCACCCCTTGAAAATTTGGTTAAACCCCTCATCCGCACCCCTTGAAAATATTTTCTGGGTCCGCCATATAAGCTAGAAGAAGGAAAGCTTACACTTAGATAATATCGGAACATATGTTATATACCCATCCCAATATAGCATGTTTGAACATTAGAGAAATACAGAAACCAAACCAGTGTTTATATCATCTTCGTGTACGCAAAACGCTAACAAGTACAATGGACACCATGATTCTTGATCATTTGGTATGTATATAAGATACCAATATGCATGAAAATTTCAATTTATTAGATATATTCATTTACCTTTTGCTTGTATATCTAGTATGTAGTATTCCGTAAAAAGTTTAAATGTTGCACATATTAATTTATTTCATCAACTATGTTATTGTTATCAAGATTTCATTTCAAAACCAAAAGGCTTTTATATAAGTTATAACACGGATTATAAAGTGTGGGGGTGCACCAATGCACCATACTATAAACTATTCTAAATACAACACCCAAAGAATAAGATGAATTGTAAGAGAATTTTAGTCGGTTAGCTAGCTAATCAATTACCCATGGCATTATAGCCTAGTGGTATCTTGGTGGTGGGATAAGGCTTATGACCATTAGGTCATGAGTTCGATTCTCACAAGGGGGGTTTTTCCCAGATTTATTGGGTTTCCTCCTGAATTGGTGTAGGGCATTATTGCTTAGTGGAGATGGATATGATCGGATGTGTCCACTGGTGGCACGATGATACTCCAGTGGTCCGTCAGTGATCCAAATTTGCCGTTCAAAAAAAAAAAAAAAAGCTAGCTAATCAATTATTGTAAGCAATGATTAGTGCAAGCATTGGTCAATGAAAACAAGGCCTGGTCTATTCGCACACGGTATTAGTCTATTTGCACACTCGAAGCGCCCCGCTTTGGCCATAGCGGGGCGCTTTGGACAAGGTCAACAGACAAGGACTGACTTTAGACAAAAAGTGTTGGCTGTAATTTGTGTTGTTTTTTTTTTGAAATAGGTGGGATGTGGGTTAGTTTGGTAGTGTTTTTTGGAGGAAAAAATTGTATTTGAGTTTTATAATACGTTGTTTTATAATTACGTTTTTTTACGTCATTATTTTTATAGAACGTATATAATATAAGTGCGTCTTTATAAACTGTTAACCTAGTTTATTTTGTTAAATTAAACGAACACGTTAAATAAATTGTACAGAAAGCCATAAGAATTAAACGTAAACAATCCAAAACCAACGAGATGTAAATATATATCAGTTTGTACATACAAAACAAAAAGGTACAACTGACTACATAATACATAACAAAACACTATACAAACAAACTAAGGTACTAATCCTCGTGCGGTGGGGACGGTGGGAGGGGAAGTGGAGGCAACCCAGCGACCTCTCGTAGAGAAACGAGCGTCTCGATGATCCAGTCCTGGCGTGCGGCCTGGCGTCTCAGGCGCCGGTCGAAGTCCCGAGCCACCTCACGCGCTACCGGAGGCAGGTCAGCGTAAACGTGCTGCGGGTACTGTGGCGGCTCCGGAGCTGGCTGAACTGGTGGTACCAGGATCTCCTCGATATGCTCCTCCTGAGCCGGATCCTCTAATACAGGCTCAGGCTGAGCCTGAGCCTCAGCCTCCGCTTCAGCTATAGCGTGGGGTCGAAGCGCCCCGCTTTGGCCATAGCGCGGCGCTTTGAGGTCAAAGCGGGTCGCTTAGTTCAAAGCGGGGCGTTTCGGGCCTTTTTTTATTTTTTTTAAATTGATTTTAATTCACAAACGCGTCGATAATAGTCTAAATTTTACGTTTTTTCCATTATACATCATTTTTTATTATATATGAACTATATTGCAAGTTCCGGATCAAATCGGTTACGTGTGATGTCTTATTCCGTTATATCGTATCATTTTGGTTTGAAAGCACAAGTACTCCTGTGAGAGGTGTTATGTGTATCAGCCGCCTACCGTACATGAACATGACGTATTTTTTCATTAATTGTAGTATTATGATGTATGTTGTCATTTTGGGTCGTACAAGTGCGTATTGAACAAGCACAAACGTGATTATTATTAAACACATTTAACCTACATCGTGAACATATGGGGTTACATTAAGGTCAGGGGCACGATACATAAGCATTTCGTACGCGTTGATCTGATCCCGGTACAATGTATGCCAGGCTGCTGCCCGATCTGTTCTGTGTGCTGTCCAGAGTGGGTTTGGGGGAGGCATTGGATAACAACCTCTAAGCTCTACATGTATGAAATGCCCGCGGTCGACGAACACAACCGCAACCACCAGGTGAGGTTCCTCAGCTTCGTTTGGCCCGCCCAACAGAGGGAAAATTGTACAGCTCCCACGCATGTCGAAGCTGTGAACAATCACACCGTATCGTTGGGCAATAAGAAACCCCGTCTCAGGCATCGTCATGTAATTTTCGATATCTGCTCGTCCCACCCCCTTGAAATTGATCCGTCTAAGCAGCGCATCATAATGTCCTATGTTTTCCGGATCGAAAAACTGCCTCCAAAGCGATTCGTTCCTACGTAACTCCTTTATAAGTTGTTTCCGGATCATCAAATATGAATTCTGTTTCACTCCTAACCCAACAGCCACCGATCGAAACCCACAATGACCATCTGGTTTCACGTCCTTTATTCTAACGATGTATGGATGGATCACTTCGGGAATCTGAGATGCGTAGTGGCGGATCGCTATATCCGTCTTAGGACCGAGCTTGATCATCGGGAAATCAGGGTGCAGGTTGATCGGTTTGGTATTCTTTTGTCTTCTAGAATCTTCGAGTGATATGTACGAGCTGTGACGGGGAAGATCATCTGAGGCCTCGACCCAAGTTTCTTCCGACGGAATGTACGAGCTTTTTCTAGCGGCTTCAACCTTTCTTTCTTCCTGCGTTTTCAATGTTGGGCGACCACGAGTTTTCTTCAGAACAGCAGGAGGTTTTTTGTTATTGTTCCCTGGATTGAGGATTTGCTGAAACTTTTCAAAGAAGCTCCTTTTCACCTGAGGGGGTGTTGGATCGATCTTTTGTTTCAATTTTTCAAATTCCGCGTCTACATCGATATCCTCTATGTTTTTCTTTGCAGGCTTGAAGTTAAGCTTCTTCCAGAACACGTCTATGTGTGTGATCCGGAGTTGCTGACCTGTGGACGAAAACAAATTAGGTGGCAGAATCATAACGAGAAAGGTCAAAGATATTAATTACCATGATTTTCCAACTTTTCCAAACGACAGGCACATGGCAAACCACAGCTGGTAAAAAGTTGGCAACCACAGCTTGCACCGTAGGCTCTCAACCCGTCTTCCTTACGTTTTAGTTCCCTACTCAAAAGCTCAATCGCATATATCGAAACCTTTCTGAGAATATATGCAAGCATGGGCTGCTTCTTGTGGTGCGTCATCACTTTTCGGAGGCTTGTTTCAAAGCTACTACTAATCTCGGTGTATTGTCTATCAACAACATGATCAACATACAGTACAAGTTTATCCAGTGTGTTGCGATGACTTGGAAAGTGACTTTTTAGTGTTGCATGCATGCCCTCAACCCTGTTGGTCGTAGTTTGGTGAAAGTTGATAGTTTTGTTAATCCAGCATGATACAAACTTTTCACGGTACGGATCCAACCAGGATTTCTTCATATAATCAAAAACCTCTAAAATTAAAAAAAACGTAAATAGTCAGTTTTTGTTATTATATAAAATTTGAACATAATTATGTAAGAAATACCTACGTTCACGGTCATCTTCTTTCAGCTGTGCTTCAAGGTTTTCCAAGTTATACCTGTATATTTCCTCGGTCGTAGAGTCGCACAATAACCAAAAACTACGTACGAATTCTCATACGATAATGAATGCCAGATACAACCTCTGCCTCCCTCAAGTTGGACGAGACCGGTTTCTCATACGAGTCAGAAATAGCGGTCCCCTCGTAAGAATCTGGAACAACTGTCTCGTCAGAATATTGACCGAAAATATAGTTGTTTAACCACGACATCGTTTTTTGTAAACAACAAACAACAAAACACTCGAATACCCACGTATGTTTGTAAACAACGTGAAGAAGAAGAAGAACGAGCTATGGAGCTTTGAAGCAGAACCTCAATCAGTAGTTTGCTTTTTAAAAGTGAAAATTTGGGTCGAAGCGCCGCGCTATGGCCAAAGCGCGGCGCTTAGGGTTAACGACAAAACATGTCAGTCAGCTTTATGTCTGTCAAACAGTAGGGAATGTCTCAAACGTCAATCGAAGCACTTTTGTCGATCATAGCGCCGCGCTATGGCCAAAGCGCGGCGCTTTAAGGTGTGAAAATAATTTTGGGCGTGTGTGAATAGCATGACCCGAAAACAAAACTAATCCTCTTCGTTGATATGCAAACAACCAAAAGGTAATGTACTAAGGTTGGTCATAAACACAACACTAATGATGTGACTTTAAATAATGATAAAAAACAATAATTACACACCCAAGGAATTGTTCAATTTGGTGCAAGTATAACAAAAATTTAGTAGTACGTTAGTTTGCCGTTAAAAAAAATACACATGTATTGGTGTTTATGCAGTGGCGAAGCTTGGATTTTTCGGCCGGGGGGGTGAAAACATATATACCCAAAAATTTCTATAGAATACCCAAAAATTTCTATAGAACCGGGGGGGTGAAAAGGTATATACCCACAAATTTCTATACGAAAACTACATATATAACACTATTGAGCGAAAAATCCCGGGGGGCGGACGTCCCCCCCCCCCCCCCCTCACATGCTGCGCCCCTGTGTTTATGATTCGATTTTCAAAACCAAAACGCTTTTCTTGTAAACACGAAAAAGTAACGTAACTTTCATAAAAATATAGAATTATTTCCTATCAGAATCTTAATAAACTAAATTTATTTTAAAAACACTTCTGGTTAATGGTTATCTTTTTCACTTTCTTATGTTATAAACCAAAATGAATTAAAAACCGGTTGCATAATAATTTAACTATATTACCCGCTTATCTTATTTAAATTCAAATATTATCCGTTTTCCATATTTGTCCTTACCAAACAAAAAATCTAAAAAACTATGAACTAAAATTAGAAATATGATGTGGCAAGACTCATCATCTAGTCACATACACCTCTTATTTTAACTCCTTCAAGCAGGTAGATGAAGAAGACATGTATAAGTACCAGTGGCGAAGCTTGAGATTTTCGACCGGGGGTCGAAAACGTGCACACCCAAAAAATTCTATAAAACGGGGGTCGAAAACGTATATACCCAAAAATTTCTATACGAAAACTACATACTTTCCACTACTGAGCGAAAAGTTCGGGGGGTCGGCTGTCCCCTCCCGCCTCCACCATCCTACGCCCTAGCCAAATATAACAACACCAATCTCATTTCAACTAATCAACCCAACAAACGCTCCACCACCACCAACAACCACCGTTGTTGCATGAATCAAATGAGCTCAACTAAGCTCCGGCTGATGTGCAGCAATGGCGGACACATCGTCCCCCGTCCACACGACAAAACTCTCTGTTACGTCGGCGGAGAGACGCGTATGCTAGTGCTGGACCGTCACACCACTCTATTAAACCTCACTCACCGCCTCTCAAAAACCCTTCTCCGATCATCTTCTCCGTTCACTGTCAAATACCAGCTTCCCTCAGAAGACCTTGATTCCTTGATCTCTTTAACCAACGATGAAGATCTCCAACACATGATCGAGGAGTACGATCGGTTAAATTCATCTTCATCTTCATCACGCCTCCGTTTGTTCATTTTTCCGACGGACCCGGAATCCGTTTTGTTAACCGGGTCGGGTCTGGAGAGTTTGTTAAAATCAGAAGATTGGTTTGTTAATGTGTTAAATGGAGGTGCGAATTTAGGTGTTTCCGATACGTCGTCGTTTAATTGTTTGTTAAATTTGGATGATGAAGTTTATGTACCGGAGAAAAAAGACGTTAGTGATGGAAAAACAAACGGGTCGGGTCAGGATGTGCATTCAGTACCCGATTCGCTAATGATTGAAACGACGTCGTCGTTTGGGTCGGAATCGTCTTCACCGTCGCTTGTTAACTTGCCGCCGATTAGAGTAAACGCCGATGACCATCAGAAGGTGATCGGAGGAGTAGAGGAACAGTTTTCTCAAATGAGTGTTGAGCAACGAGATACTAAGCATCAAAATGATGAGGGTTTGGTGGCTTCACCGGCTCCGGTGGTGGTTTCGGGTACTCCGGTGAGTTCTGTGCCGGCGATCCAAGATCAATCCGAGCAGGGTTTACAGATGGCTTATCTAAAATGCCATCATCAACAATATCTGAGGTCAGTTCCGGACCCGAGAACTTTATTCATATGGGTCGGAAATTTTTAAGTGTCACTAAATATTAATTTTTTCGGTTCGGGTCAGTCATGTAATATAAAGATTAAACCCTTGGTTTCGGCCCATAAGTTTTCGAACCTAAGGGGCAAAATCCGTAAAACCTGAAACCGAACGGAACCATCATAAAAACCGACAACTGCAAATCGAAGAAACCAAAACCAAACGGATTAGAGGTGGGTGACATGGTACTGACGTGGAGGGTCATGACCACACCCTATAGCCTTACGAATGGACACGACTAATAAAAAATTGCCGATCTCTATTTTTTTTATTATGTTAGCTTTTCAGTTGTTTAAGAGGTGTACCCTAAACATGGGGTGCACCCTAAACAAAGGTACACCTTTCTCTAAGGTGTATTATATCATATATTGTTTATTCAAATGTTTGCAATGCACAGCACCTGTTTGTTAAAATTTATATGTGAATAAGATGTTAGGATTTTGAGTTTAATCGAGTTTGGTATTTATATGACTAGCAGTGATCTCACTGGCAACTATGACCGAGCTGTTGATCCGAATGATACCATTGATCAAACCGTTGGAATTCAATTGCAACCACAAACTCAAAATCCTGCTTGTTTGTTGTCAATGCCAACAACTCAAATTGACTCACCTCGTAACCAATTACTCAGCCAACAACAGCAGTTAATTCCACCACCACAACACATCTACCACCACCCTTCTGGGGCGGTTCCGATGGCATCTTACTACCATCACCAACCTCACCAAATGCCAATGGATCAACAAAATTTTGTGTATTATATACCTGCCAGACAACTACCCCAAGGGTACAATTTTCCATTACAGCAACCGCCGTCTAGTTATGACGCACCACCAGTAGTTGCTACCATTCCTCCAGGTAACCAAACTGTCCTGAAAACCAATTCACTGACAGGAGTTTATAGAACAACAAGTTCGGTTGCTTCTCAGCCTGTTAGGACTCCATATGCTGGCTACTCTGAGATTCATCAACCATCTCAACTTCTATATTATGCAACACAAGCTATGCCGTCATTATCGGCTGCTCATTATAAAAATATGGCATCAATATCACCTTTTGAAGCTAGTTTGCAAGAACAAGTGAGAACTGCATTACCATGACAAGTGAGTTCATATAAATCTATGCAAATTCCAAATTGGATTTGGGATCTTGTTTAGTTATATGTCGTTGTATTGTATTGTATTGTATTGTATTGTATTGTGTTAATCTTGATGTTATTATTGATTTGTGGTATGTATTTATGATGTGTTGTTATATGTATAACCAGAAAAAGTGCACACCTTTTTGTTGATGAGTATTGTACATGTGTGTTCAAGAGTTAATAAAATAGTGTTTTGAGTATTAAATGGTCATACATATTGTATATCATCTAATAAATAAGGACATCTACCAATAAGGTGGTGGTGGAGCTCTAAGGGACCCAAGTTCGATTCTTGACCTTCCCGTTATTTTCTATGGCACCTGGTGATGATGGGAGACTAAACGAAAAGGTGGAGATCGCTAGTTCGATCCTTGAACTGAGCGGGTTTTACCTCACCGCAATGTCGTGCCTTCGGGCGAGTGTTCACGGGCTTCGGCCCTAGGTGAGGGTTTTCCCCGGTTTGAAAGCGAGTGTATGCCGATGTGGTGAATTTCGCCAGTAGCACATTTGGATGATTCGTTGCTCGTTAAAAAAATGACATCTAGATGAAAGTGTCCCTATCTTCTAATTGAGAATTTGGAGGGAAATGTTTGCAGGGTATCAAATGTTTTAAAATAAATTATCCTTGAAAATTTAGACAGGCTTCTATTCAAATTATTCAATTCAAATTATCATCTAATTGAGAATTTGGAGGGAAATGTTTGCAGGGTATCAAATGTTTTAAAATAAATTATCCTTGAAAATTTAGACAGGCTTCTATTCAAATTATTCAATTCGATTTTCTCTACACTTTATCTCTTATCTCCAGCTAACAACTTATGCAAACTATGCGGTAACATGAATCAGTTTAGGGTGAACGGAGTGGGGGCGGTAACCCACTCAGTACCGAACCCCCCTCCACCGCCAACCTTTTTACCGAGCACATGTTACTGAAATGGGGGGCGAAATCGGTGAGTGGTCACCGAGTCGGTGGGAGGGAGGGAAGGGGAGAGAGATGGGTGTGTGGTGGGGTCCGTTCCTTCTCAACCAATCACACATTTTTTTTAAATAGTTTACCTAAACCCCATTAGGTAAACCACGACCAACGTTTTTGAGCATTAGGTAAACAAATTAGGTGACTTGACATGACGCTATGTGATTGGGTGAATTGAAAGTTTAGCTATTTGGAAAAGGTAACCACTCCCCTCACCCTTATCATCATTATTATTATCCAACATATGCACTATGCGGTAGCATGAATCAGCTTATCATCATTATTACTATCCAACATATTCAAAATAAAAAAATAAAAAAACAAAGATTTACTCATTTAACATGTTTAATACACGAGGGGGATATATATCATTAATTCATTAGTAACAATCACATACTTTAAACATACCGGACCCAAACAGATTATAAAATCGGGTGCTTTTCTGTAAAAATTAAAAATAATATTTTTTGTTTGGGATCCTAAAATGTGAGAATAGTTACAACACAAACTTTTTAAATTTGCATATCTAAAAGTCACAAAATCACACAATTCTAAAAAAAACAAAAAATCAAAAGACTGAGAGCTAAGAAATTTATTATCGGACATGTTAGAGGTTCGAGTAAAAAAGTGGTTTTTTGTGAGAAATGTAAAAAAAAATCTACACCATTGGATCTTTGATCTAATGGTTGAGATCATAATAGCAAAATTGTAAATAATGTTTACTATTAAGCATCTTAATTTTCAAGATTAAGGGTATACAGATAAATTTAACATTTTTAAATTAAGAAACTAACATTAATGCACATGCAACTTCCCTCCGTCTTTTTTAAACGTCAATAACTTTTTATACGTAACTTTTAAAAAAAAATACACCATAATAACAAACGTTTTTTTATCTTTAATATGAGTACCATATTGCTATACTTATATAGAGAAAAAAAATATGTTTCGATCAGATGTTTAGTTCATGATGTTTTGTCTATGTTCATACAGTGGTGTTCTAATTGTATTGTGATTCAAAGCGTGATGCTTTAAACACATACTGGAATGCGGGTGTAAAACACTATACGATGAACATGCGAAGAACATCTACTGGAATGTAGGTTTTAAAACACCATGGTGTTTTAACATATGGAATCTGGAACATCCACTAGCATGCAGATGTAAAACACCATGCATGCATGTTTAAAACACCATGTACAATAACCATGTGAGAGGTGCAATATTACCATACATGACAAGTGAGTTCTTGAATGTTTGCTGCAAAATCCAAATTGGGATGTTGTTTATTTTCTATGTTTTTGTAATTTGTATTGTATGGTGATGTTATTATTGGTTTGTGGTATGTATTTCTGACATGTATAACTAGAAAAAGTGCAAACCTCTATGTTAACGAGTGTTGTACATGTGTGTTCACGAGTAAATAATATAACTTTCAAATATGTGATGGTTGTATACATAATATAATAAATATCATTTGTAACACTAACCTAGCTCAAACATGTGAATTCAACATTTCTTTTTAGGGAGGCTATAACAACGTGTTCTAAAATCAACGCCCTTTGGTAATAAAATATATCGTTTAGGATTCTAACATAGGTGTGGCTAAATGTACCTTTATTTTTACTATTTATACCTCCATTTTCAAAAATATTAGTTTTATAATTTTTTAAATTCCATCCTTATATTTTCTATCTTTTGAAAATAAATCCTTATGTTCTTTGTTCAATTCCTTTTCTATTTTCTTACACCTATAGCTAGCACCTGATCATATTTTTGGTGGACAAGTGGACAAAGTTACAAAAGTCCTTTTAAGTTTAACTTATTAGTCAACAAATCGCTTTAAAGTCTTATAGAGTTATATACTTATATGCTATGCATTGTGAACTATATCTAGCATAAATATTTTGTTTAGTTTCGTTTCAGCATTTAAATGGAAATATTTTGGTCGTTTTTTTTTTTTTTTTTTTTTTTTTTTTGCGAATTTTCATGAATTTTAGATGTTCTTTAAGTACATGTTCAACGTTGCTGATCAAGGTAAGGATTCTTTGTTTGTGCCCTAACGCAGGGCATGGTAACCTTAAGTGGTGGTTTGATGATGCTCATCACTGGTAGTTTTGTTTTTCAGTCACAACTTATTTTAGATTTTGATGTTGATGAAACTAGTGGTACATATTTTTGCTGGCAAGTTTTTGTATGACACTGTAATGTGTTTGATATAAACCCCTAGAACAAATAGGGATATTTCCTAATACAAATTTTCAAAAATTAGAAAATACAAGTGTTGATTGTATTTATTTACAAACTTCAGGGGGGAAGTGCAACCAGTAAAATTAAAAAAATGAGAGTGCATTTAGCAACACCCTTCTAACATGTAGGAACATGACTTGTACTTTTTTACTTCAAAATCAATAAGTTACAAAATCATACAATTGCCACACAAAATTCAGAAGATGGCGAACTAAGATAGTTGTGATCGGATAGAAAAAAAAACATAGTCAAACCCTATGACTATGTTTGGTTTGACAAGTTACCAATGTTTTCTATACACTTAAAAACTTTTTAGTGTAGGATTTAAACGCACAAATAAAGGTTTAAGGTCTTAAGTACTGTTAAATTTTAAAAGCGTATGGTGTTTTGTTATAATATTTCTTGTTAGTTTTGATATGCTAATAGGAGGTGAAGTTGAAAGTTAAGACTTTTATTTAGAGTTGTACGTCCAATAAAGTTCACATAAAGATGTAAGTTTAGGAATAGGATTTAGAAGGTGTGACTTAATCACTAAAGAAAGTTGTAGTTGTGGTTGAAATTATAAAAAGAGTAAACTGCACTTTGAGTCCTTGTGGTAAGGAGCGGATGATACATTGAGTCCTTATTTTGAAAAACAAAATGTATGGTTGAGTCCCTAGGGTTTCCAAATGCCATCAATGTACTCCCATGTCAAGTCAATGTCAGTTTGACCATTAATGAGAAAGGTATTTTTGTAAACCACCACCAACTTCTTCCATCTCTCTATCTCTCTACACATTAATAACAGCAAATGAGTCCAAGGTGATGCTGGATTTACCAAATTCATAGCCAAAGCAAACATTGGTTTCAAAACATTCGTTCATTCCACACCACCGACACACCTCCGCTTCTTCGCTTGCTCATGGCTTCAGATTTTACCCCACCGAGAGCTGGGATTTGGAATAAGGCTGGGACATCGAGTGGGAGAATTGGGCGTAAAAGGTGCTGAGATCCTTAAGGAAGGAGAACCCTTGAGAGGAAGAATCGAGGAGGCCTTGGACTAAACAGATCTCGTTGGGTTTAAACCAAATCTGGTGGAATTTGAAAGGTGGGTTGGGAAGGGGTGAGGTCATGGTCGAAAATGGTGATGATGAGAGTGGAATTGGTTTGGGGAGGGGGAGGGGTTGTGCTTGATTGGGAGTTTACGAGAAGATGGGATTAAGGAGATAGGGCTGGCTTGTATTGGAGGGTTTGAGTTTGATGATGGGGTGAAGTCCATGGTTTTGTGTTTGTGATTGTGTTTTGCTGGTGCTGTCTGGATTGTCTGGTTTGAGTCGGGGTGAGGGTTAAACTTGAGCGGTTTTAAAACTGGTAAGATTTGTGGTAAACCGGCGTTGCGATTTGACAAATATTTCACACCTCCGACTCCGCTCAAAGGTTTCTTCGTTTTGAAACCCCAAAAGGGTTTCGTCATTGCCATGGTCGAAGCTTTCAAGGGGCGGGAGGGGGTGGCCGACCCCCGGAACTTTTCGCTCAGTAGTGGAGAGTATGTAGTTTTCATATAGAAATTTTTGAGTATATACGTTTTTGATCCCCCAGTTTTATAGAAATTTTAGGTCCGGCGACTTCCACCCCCCGGTTGGAAATCTCAAGCTTCGCCACTGGTCATAGCAGGACTTGAGGGCGAATTTTGAAACCCAGATGAATGTTGGAAATTTATTATTAATGATATTAATGATAATTATTAATGTTATTAATGGAAATTTAATAGAGAACATTGGTTTATTTGGAAAACTTGAATTTTAGTATTCAAGTTGTCCCACATCGGTGGGATGGAGAACATGAGAGTGGTTTATAATAAGGAGTGTAAGGAAGATTATATCTTCTAATATAAGTGGTCACACCCAGTGGCAAGCCTGAGGGCCCGTTTACGGGCCCGAACGCACTCGCGCCCGAGCCCGGGCACGGGCTCGGGCTCATGGGCGTAATGTGGCGTTTTGATGGTGCACTTTGCACTTTGCACTTCGATCACCGCGAGCCGCTTGAGAGCCGCCTTATGATTTTTGACGGTTTTAGCTGTTACCTATTTACTGAACATGATTGCTCAAGTGCTGATAGTGACAACTGAACTGCTCCAATATCCTAATGCTGCAGGTGTGCTAACTACTAGTGTGTGCTAACCACTATTGTGTGCTAACTACTGCATTATTAGATAGTGTGTGCTAACTGCTCCAGTGACTGATTGAGTTATGGTGACTATAAATACGAGTTCAGCTCATCAGTTTTAGTAACACCAATAACAACAGCAAATAGCAAACACAGCAACATAAACCAGCACACAGCTCTTTGTTCTCTGATACAAGTTGCATGAGTTGCAGCTCCAACGATCAGTCATTCCCATCATTGAAGGAACTCTACGTCCTTGTTTCAGGTACATCTTCAGGTGCTAGGCTAGTCCCGGCAGTACTAACTGCTTCGGCTGTTGTACCCTGGGAGACAGACGGTTCACTGGGTGACCCGAAATCTGTTTTAAGGGAAGCGTTTTCTTGCGTGCCTCAGTCACCTTTATTTCTGTTACTTTTATTTCAGTTTCATTTATTTCAGTTTATTTTTGTTATCTTAATTTTGTGAACGGTGTTCCTACAAACTTAAAACAGATCTTATTAAAATTAAAACCGTTCACTGTTTTGGTTTTTTGTAAACCAATTTGTTCTATATTAAACTGATTATTAATTGTTTCAGAAATGGCTACTATTCAATCAACCACATCAACCACTGTTGGATCCACATCAACTACCATGGGACCATTAGTTGGTACCCAAGCGGCTCAAACAGTTGCTAATCATGCTGAAAAACCAGAAAAGTTCAATGGTTTGAACTTTAAGAGATGGCAACAAAAGATGTTGTTTTATCTTACCACCTTGAACCTTGCGAGGTTCTTGACTGAGACCCTTCCTGTTCCTGCGGAAGGGACATCTACTGTGCAATCTGCAAGTGATGTTGAAGCTTGGAAACTTTCTGAGTACATGTGCCGTAACTATGTGTTGAACGGCTTGTCGGATGCCTTGTATAACGTATATTTGAAGGTTCCAACTGCCAAAGAATTATGGGAGTCATTGGAACGAAAATACAAGACTGAGGATGCGGGTACCAAAAAGTTTGTTGTGTCTAGGTTTTTGGACTACAAAATGATTGATTCAAAAACTGTCATAAGTCAAGTTCAAGAACTACAAATTATTCTTAGTGACATTCATACTGAAGGAATGATTCTTAGTGAAACATTCCAAGTTGCAGCAATTGTTGAAAAGTTGCCTCCCAGTTGGGTGGACTTCAAAAATTACCTTAAGCATAAGCGAAAGGAAATGACAATTGAACAACTTGTAGTTCGTCTTAATATTGAGGAAAACAACAGATTGTCACATAAAGAAAGTCAAGTTGAGGCTTCTGTGAAAGCGAACCTTGTGGAACAAGCTCAACCTTCTAGAGGTCACAAGGGGAACAAAGGCCATAGGTCCAATGGCAAAGGGAAAAACAAAGGTGGTCATCACCTTGGGCCAAAGAAAGGTGGTGTACAAAAGAAGGCTGGTTCCTTTAAAGGGAAGTGTTACAACTGTCAAAAAACTGGTCACCGTGCTGACCAATGCAAAGAGCCTAAACGTGACACGGCTCATATGGTTAATGATGATGATATGGACTTAGTGGCCATGATTACAGATCTCACTGCTATGATGGAGGAGATAAATGTGGTGGCTAATGAGCCAAAAGGTTGGTGGGTTGATACTGGGGCAACCCGACATGTGTGCCCAGACAAGACCCTCTTTAATACATTTAAAGAGGTGGTGGGAGAAGAGAAGCTGTACATGGGAAACTCTGCTACAGCTGACATTAAGGGAGAAGGTGATGTGATCCTAAAGTGGACTTCTGGCAAAGAGATCACTTTGAAGAATGTGCTTTATGTTCCAGACCTATGCAAGAATCTTGTGTCGGGATGGATGCTCAACAAGTTTGGCTTTCGTTTGGTTTTTGAAAGTGACAAATTTGTTTTAAGTAAGCGTGGCATGTTTGTTGGAAAAGGCTATGCCGAAAATGGTATGTTTAAGCTTAATGTAATGCCTATTAAGAAAAACATCAATAAAAATGCTACCACTTCTTCTTACTTTGTTGAGTCTCCTAATATTTGGCATGGACGTCTTGGTCATGTAAATTTTAATTCGATGCGTCGTTTAATTAAATTAGATTACATACCAAAATTTTCCATAGACTCTAAAACAAAATGTAAAACATGTATTGAAGCCAAACAAACAAGATCATCCTTCAAATCAGTTGAAAGAATAACCGAACCCCTCGATTTGATTCACACTGATGTGTGTGACTTAAAATCAATTCCCACCAGAGGTGGTAATAAATATTTTATTACCTTTATTGATGACAATACAAGATATTGTTATGTTTACTTACTTAAGAGTAAGGATGAAGCAATTGACAAGTTCATATTGTATAAAGCTGAAGTTGAGAATCAACTTCAAAAGAAAATAAAACGTGTAAGAAGTGACAGAGGAGGTGAATATGTTTCACCATTTGGGGAAGTATGTGCAAAGAGTGGCATCATACACGAATGTACCCCTCCTTATACACCCCAATCAAATGGTATCGCGGAGCGTAAGAATCGTACGCTAAAAGAAATGATGAATGCCATGTTGATAAGTTCTGGCATGAGCCAGGACATGTGGGGTGAGGCAGTTTTGTCAGCCAATTTCTTATTAAACAAAATACCTTTCAAGGAAAAGGATGTCACACCTCATGAGTTGTGGTGGGGACAAAAATCATCCTATAAATACTTGAAAGTGTGGGGGTGCCTGGCCACGGTGATTGTTACACCCCCTAAAGCACTTACAATAGGGCCCAAAACTGTTGATTGCATCTTTATTGGGTATGCAAAGAATGGTAGTTCTCATCGTTTTCTTGTATATCAATCCAAGAATCCTGAAGTGCACAAAAACTCTATCATAGAGACAAGGCCAGGAAACGTGACCTATTTTGAAGAAGAGTTTCCTATGTTAGTGCAAACTCATGTGAGTTCTTCAAATCATGCAAGTTCATCAACAAGGGTTGATGAGATTGTTCAAGAGGAAACTCAAGAACAATCAGAGGCTGAAGTAGATGAGCCAAGAAGAAGTAAAAGGCAAAGGACTGAGAAATCCTTTGGGCCTGACTTTCTTACATATATGATTGAGAGTGAGCCTCAAACTTATAGAGAAGCAGTCACCTCTTCAGATGGACCTCAATGGAAAGAAGCCATCAAGAGTGAAATTGATTCTATCTTGCAGAATCATACTTGGGAGCTAGTAGATCTTCCACCAGGGTGCAAGCCACTTGGATATCGATGGATATTTAAGAAAAAGATGAAAGCTGATGGCTCTGTCGAAAAGTATAAAGCAAGGCTTGTGGTCAAAGGGTTTAGACAAAAAGAAGGTCTTGACTATTTTGACACGTACTCGCCTGTGACTAGAATAACCTCTATTAGACTGGTACTTGCAATTGCAGCTTTGAGAAACTTGGAAATACATCAAATGGATGTAAAAACCGCATTTCTCAATGGAGAATTAGAGGAAGAGATTTACATGGAGCAACCAGAGGGTTTTTCTGCTCCTGGCCAAGAAGGCAAAGTGTGTAAACTCGTCAAGTCATTGTATGGCTTGAAGCAAGCTCCAAAACAATGGCATCAAAAGTTTGACCAAGTTATTCTTAACAATGGTTTCAAAATAAATGAATGCGATAAATGTGTCTATGTGAAAGACACTTCTAAAGGTTATGTGATCTTATGCCTTTATGTAGATGATATGCTTATCATTGGGAGTGATGATAAGATGATCAGATCTACTAAAGACATGTTGAAAGCGAGATTTGACATGAAAGATATGGGTCTAGCTGATGTGATTCTTGGAGTAAAGATCATTAGAACCCAAACTGGTTTGGTACTGAGTCAATCTCATTATGTTGATAAGATCCTTGAGAAGTTCAATCCTGGGGACACGAGTGTAGCTCAAACTCCAATTGATACCTCTCAACATTTGTCAAAAAATAGAGGCGAGAGTGTTGCTCAATTGGAATACTCAAGGATCATTGGCAGTCTTATGTATCTCATGTCATGTACTCGACCAGACTTAGCATATGCTGTGAGTAGGCTAAGTAGATATACTAGTAATCCTAGTTCAGAGCACTGGAAGGGTATGACAAGATTATTAAAGTATTTAAGATACACGAGAAACTATGGACTGCATTATGGCCAAAATCCAGCTGTTGTGGAAGGATTCAGTGATGCAAACTGGATATCTGATACGAAAGATTCTAGATCTACAAGTGGTTATGTGTTTACCCTTGGAGGAGCAGCTATATCTTGGAAGTCTTCCAAACAAACTCTTATAGCTAGATCCACGATGGAATCTGAGTTTATCGCGTTAGATAAAGCTGGAGAAGAGGCAGAATGGTTGCGTCAATTCTTGGAATATGTTCCAAGATGGCCTAGGCCTGTGATTGCTATTTGCATACATTGTGATTGCCAATCAGCTATTGGTAGAGCTCAAAGTGCAATGTATAATGGCAGATCAAGGCACATGCGACGTCGGCATAACACGATATGACAACTACTCTCAACTGGAGTTATCACGATTGACTATGTGAGGTCAAAGGATAACATTGCGGATCCGCTTACGAAAGGCTTAAGCAGAGAAGTAGTACATAAGTCGTCAATGGGAATGGGACTAAAGCCCTGTGAGTAAGTTTGTACAACGGAAAACCTATCCTAGAAGATTGGAGATCCCATGATCTAGGCTCAATAGGACCACCTAACTGTACGAACTGAGGCCACTGTGGGGGAGTACCTCAACATACAAAGGGAGTTACAAACTTCCTAGTCCATTCCTGCTTAAAATCAGTGATATCAAGAGAGGTTAAGCATATGGCTTTTAATGATGTGTAAATCACCTATGTTAGAGAGAAGTGGGGTCGCTTCGAATGGAATTGGGGGCACAATTCCTAGAGCTCTCGCAGAACCAGGATGGTGTTCCATGACCATAACGGACACATCTATGAGGGGTTAGCCAGACCAAGAAGAGTAATGTGTGATGTGTAATAACGTCTACGTAAAAAAGGGTTGGTTCAAGGACATCGCGTCTACTAATCGCTAGGAGACTAAGTACACATCACAACGGAAAGTTCAAAGGAAACTACTTATCCGGCAATACTCAACTGTTGAAGTTGTATCGAGAAATCTGGAAGTGGATTAATTTCCATTCATGTGGGGGATTGTTGGAAATTTATTATTAATGATATTAATGATAATTATTAATGTTATTAATGGAAATTTAATAGAGAACATTGGTTTATTTGGAAAACTTGAATTTTAGTATTCAAGTTGTCCCACATCGGTGGGATGGAGAACATGAGAGTGGTTTATAATAAGGAGTGTAAGGAAGATTATATCTTCTAATACAAGTGGTCACACCCAGTGGCAAGCCTGAGGGCCCGTAAGGGCCCGAACGCACCCGCGCCCGCGCCCGGGCACGGGCACGGGCTCGGGCTCATGGGCGTAATGTGGCGTTTTGATGGCGCACTTTGCACTTCGCTCACTCGCATCACCGCGAGCCGCTTGAGAGCCGCCTTATGATTTTTGACGGTTTTAGCTGTTACCTATTTACTGAACATGATTGCTCAAGTGCTGATAGTGACAACTGAACTGCTCCAATATCCTAATGCTGCAGGTGTGCTAACTACTAGTGTGTGCTAACCACTATTGTGTGCTAACTACTGCATTATTAGATAGTGTGTGCTAACTGCTCCAGTGACTGATTGAGTTATGGTGACTATAAATACGAGTTCAGCTCATCAGTTTTAGTAACACCAAGAACACCAATAACAACAGCAAATAGCAAACACAGCAACATAAACCAGCACACAGCTCTTTGTTCTCTGATACAAGTTGCATGAGTTGCAGCTCCAACGATCAGTCATTCCCATCATTGAAGGAACTCTACGTCCTTGTTTCAGGTACATCTTCAGGTGCTAGGCTAGTCCCGGCAGTACTAACTGCTTCGGCTGTTGTACCCTGGGAGACGGACGGTTCACTGGGTGACCCGAAATCTGTTTTAAGGGAAGCGTTTTCTTGCGTGCCTCAGTCACCTTTATTTCTGTTACTTTTATTTCAGTTTCATTTATTTCAGTTTATTTTTGTTATCTTAATTTTGTGAACGGTGTTCCTACAATGAATGTATGAGATTAGGAGTAATTAGGAATAATAATAATAATAATAATAATAATAATAATAATAATAATATAATAAGGATCAGGGGTATAAAGGACTTTTCACCCACTTATCAACGGTCAAGCTAACGTTGACTTAACAGGGAAGGGGTTACAGTGAAGGCATTTGGAAACCCTAGGGACTCAATCATACGTCTTTTTGCATATAAAAGTCCCTTCAAATGTAAAATTTAAACAAAATTGTGAATATTTTTTTTACTCATTAATACCATATGAGAAAAGAATTGAGATGAAGTAATATTTTTAAATTGGATATATAGCAAACCAACGTCTTCTTAATGTTTGTCATTTCTTTTCCATTTTAAATTCAATAAAAAATATACAAATGTGGAAGACAAAACTCAAAATAAAAAAATAAAAAAGACATATAAAATGGTATGTTTAAATTGAAATTCATTAAAAAGCTAGAAACAAATAATTTTTATATATAATTTAATTTGTCAAATAATGTTTTCTTGATTTCATCCGACCATGATTAAGAGATTTTTGTTAAAATTTAACATTTTAAGGGACTTGTATAATAAAAGAGTAGAAAGTAAGTTGGTTTTTTATGAGATCAAAAAGAAAGTTTATTGGTTTTTATGTGAAAAATAGTGGAGTCACTTTTATAAGACTATATATATATATATATAGAGAGAGAGAGAAAGTATAATGTAAAAAAAGCCTTAACCTACATTAACGTACGCGACAAGAATACAACGTGCGTGATTAACATATAATGTGCGTGATTTGTATAACAAAGGCTCCCATGCGTGATTTATTAGGGTTCCATGCGTGATTTTGTGACTCCCATGCGTGATTATCACAAAAAAACTGTTCCATGCGTGATTACATCCCTGATCGGATGGTTACAGGCGTCGCGTATGTTAATGTACGATAAGGCTTTTTGTATGTTAACCTTTCTCATATATATATATATATATATATATATATATAGGATAAGGATCATGTGAGAAGTAGTAGGCTAAATGAGAAACTTGAGAAGCATTCTGGACCACACATTTTCCCTAAGCAAAAAAATGCAAAAAAAAAGTGAAAAAATGCAAATTTTTTTTTTTTTTTGGGAAAAATCGCAGCTTTTTCTTTAAGAATTAAATTTTTTTTTTTAAATTTTTTTTTTTTGATTTATACACATGTGTATATTGTTAATCTTTTAACTATACGTATATGTATATTGTCAATTATACATATATGTATATACATGTTTAAAATTGAAAAATAAGTGTTATTTAGGGTTTAACATTAGTATTTAGGGTTTAGCATTAGGGTTTAAGGTTTAGCTTTATGGTTTAGGGTTTAGTTTTAGGGTTTAACATTAGGGTTTAGTATTAGGGTTTAACAATAGTATTTAGGGTTTAGCATTAGGGTTTAGCTTTTGGGTTTAGCATTAGGGTTTAGCTTTTGGGTTTAGCTTTTGGGTTTAGCTTTATCTTTAGGGTTTGTATTAGGGTTTAGCATTAAGGGTTTAGCTTTAGCGTTTAGTTTTAGCTTTTGGGTTTAGCATTAGGGTTTAGCTTTAGGGTTTAGCTTTAGGGTTTAGCATTAGGGTTTAGCTTTAGGGTTTAGAGTTTGGGGTTTAGCTTTAGGGTTTAGCTTTAGGGTTTATGGTTTAAGATTAACAATATACACATGTGTATAAATCCAAAAAAAAAAAAATTTTCTAAAATTTTTTTTTTTTTAATTCTTAAAGAAAAAGCAGCGATTTTTCAAAAAAAAAAAAAAAAAATTGCATTTTTTTCACCTTTTTTTTGCATTTTTTGCTTAGGGAAAATGTGTGGTCCAGATTGCTTCTCAAGTTTCTCAAATAGGGTGGACTTCTCTTAGGATCCTGAAGAAACACTAACTAAATGGTCGGAACCGAGATAGTTAGGGGGTTTGAATCCGCATAAAAGGGTTAGCTCTCTCTCGGCTGATTCAGTTGCAACGAGATTTCTTCTCCGGCGATTCTGCAAAAAAGAACACCGTTAGCCTCGCCAAGGGGAGAAGAGGGTTCTCTCCTTGACCCGACTCCGGCGTGAGAATAAGTATTGGTAACGGAGAAGATAAGTATTTGAGAAGTGAGTGTGATCTGAGTTTATACCTGAACAGTTCTCTTATTTATAGCCGGGAGTTTGGGAGGGAAAATCTGTTATTGAAAAGATGACAGAAGATGCTAACACCGTAGCGGTTATATTTTCTTCCGTTAAGTTCTTTGATCCAACGTTAAGTTGTCTCGATCCGATGTGAATGCACACGGATCGTGGTTTGATCTATGGCTGGGGAATTGCCACGTGGAAAGTGATTAAGTGGAGATCATTCTTCAATTGCATGCTTTCGTTGTGATTTCAAGGATGCTTATGGTAATGACACGTGTCCAGACGGTTATAACCGTCTTGGTGGTGCACGATCATATTCTTTCTAGAAGATTACTGCTGTAATCTAGTGTGACACCTTACTGTGTGGACACAGACGAATAAATCCCAAGTCTGGGTAAAATGATATCCAAGTCTGGATATTTGGGCGGAAGTATTGATTTCAGGATTTTAATTCTTGGTTTATGGGAGAAGGCGCAAGGATTTATGTTTTCCTTTGGGCGCGCGACTATAAATTACTGATTGCTTTCTTCTTTTTGTAAAACTAATGCGCGACCGCGCAAAGTTAAAAGGTTGAAAAGCCAGTTTGTGGTATGGTCTCAAATCCTTTTTATAAGGTTTTTGGGACCTTACCCCTTCAGATCCCTATCCTATATATATATATATATATATATATATATATATATATATATATGTTGGTTTTTTATGTAAAAAAAAGTAAAAGGACTTTTATGAAAAAAATAGAAAGTTTGTTGGTTTTTTTATGATATTTGCCTTTCTTTTATCTATGAGAGTTTGCTTGGAATATAAATGGTTAGTAAAAATAGTTATTAGCTAATACAAATACGTGTTAAATATTCTTACAATTATAAAAACAACTTATATAGATAAAAATCTTATTCACCTTTGCAACTAAACAAATCAATTTTGATAACTAGTCTATCTATACTTTCTATAAAAGGAGAAATATTAGTGACATAAGAAAAGCTTAGGTGGCAGCCATAGAGGCTGTCCAACAAGGCTTTTCTTATGTCATTATCGCATCATAATCCTTAATATATAAAATCACTTTAGTTTTCAAAGGTCTGGCCCACATATACAAAATCACTTTAAAATCAATTTAAACATCTGCCCACATACAAAAGGTCTGCTGCTGTTGAACAGAAACGCCTCAAACCTCTGCCCATAATCAAAATTTAAAATCCTGGCTGTAAATTCAAAATTCAAACTACATATGAATTTGTCTCCCAATAGATAACATATATGAATTTGGCTCCACATTCAAATTTCAATTTATCTCTGTCACTCATATTTGCGATTATATCTCTCTCACTCAAATGTATAGCTCTCATGATTGATCCGGTTAATCTTCGATTGCAGTTCTTTGTTCTACCATTTGTTGACTATGTTTACACATTATCATTGTTCCAACATCGTTGTTTTACTTGAAGCTCTGTCTCACACACCAACGTTTCACCTCAGCTTTTCTTATGTTATTCAGATTTCTCCTTTTATAGATTGTTTGAAGGATGCAGAATTTGCATATTCAGTCTGTTCATCTGCGGTTACAGCTTTTTGAACTTCACGTAATTTTTCCAACATCATTGTTGCAACATCGTTGAGGGTATGTTTTTTTCTCTGATTTTGAATCTTAAATTTTGAACTGATCTATTCTAATTCTCGCTTTATATTTCAGCCTAATCAGAGTTGTTTAAAATTCAAACAATCAGTTGGGGTTATTTTAGGTTTGTGAATTCATTTAAACTGTTGATATATGTTGATAATATTTATTTTAAGGTGTTGATATATTTCAGCTTTGTTTTTTTCCGAGCGAGCAGTGGGGAGTTCTTCTGCACTGTTTTTGAAGTCTGAAGTGCAGAAAGTGGAGTACTTCATGAAGCGCCGATGCTGTTCCAGGTTTTCTTGTATTTATTATCACTGATGATGTCCATTTTATATATTAGTTCTTCAATCAGCCTAATCATCAGCCTGTTAGCTATTTCACTATATAGTATGATTGTCAGTTCAGAAGCTTTTCATCACGTTTTACTACCATTATATCCTTCTTTTACATCAGACTTGAAGAAATATTCAAGTTAAAAATGTCATCATACCCTTCTGTAGGTTCTTATGATTTAAAGTATCGCTTTATCAAGCAACTTGAGGATGAAGTATATGAGGAGAGGGCTACTGTTCAACAGCTGAAGAGGTGTTTTGATGGACTGCATCTTGGTCTGTTTACGAGAGACCAAGTGTCCAGAAACCTGATGGTGATGTCTTTCTGCACTTCAGACTTCAAAAACAGTGCAGAAGCTTTTCATCACGTTTTACTGCCATTATATCCTTCTTTTACATCAGACTTGAAGAAATATACAAGTTAAAAATGTCATCATACCCTTCTGTAGGTTCTTATGATTTAAAGTATCGCTTTATCAATCAAGGATTATGATCAAGTATATGAGGATAGGCTACTGTTCAAGAGCTGAAGATTATTAAATTTCGTTGTTCAGCTCTCAATGTAATTGTTGATCTATCGTCATATGTGATATGTAAATTTTAATTCTATTAATCTTTGTAGAGCATTTTATTTTTACTAATTTGAGCATCAACAGTTGTTAGAGTTGATACCTGCTATTGTAAATTTTGAGTTGCTACTGTTGCCAACATCTGTTATTCCCAACAGCAGTTTCTATAGAATTATCAACGATTAACACAATAGAAGTTCTGAACATTCTTAAAAAATAGGTATTTTTAAAAAAATTGACAAAAAACTTTAAAAGTCTGTTGGAAACAACTGTTTTTAAAACATCTGTTTGGCAAAAGATTCATCGACTGTTTAAAGGTATTGTCTGTTCTCATAATTTCTGTTTTTTGTAACGATTGTTCAGTTGCTACTGTTGCCAACATCTGTTATTCCCAACAGCAGTTTCCAAAGAATTATCAACGATTAACACAATAGAAGTTCTGAACATCTGTTATTGCTCAACAGATCTTTATAAAATGTCTTCAGGACATGAAAACTCCATTCCTAAAAAATAGCTATTTTTTTTTAAATATTGGAAAAAAAAACTCTCAAAAATAGCTATTTTTTTAAATATTGGAAAACTCCATCAACAATGGTTTTTTTAGGTTATTATTGCATTATAATCATAAGTCTTAATATATAAAATCAAAACTGATTATCAGTGTTTTCATAGTATTTGTTAATGTTTTGAATCAACTTCTGTTTGGATAATAATTCATTCACTGCTGAAAGGTTTTGTCTGTTTTAATAAGTGTTGTTTATCCTAGCGACAGTTGATTTACCACTGTTTAAAACATTTGTGTCTGATGAAGTGGTAGTAGCCTTTGTTTGTCATGTAGATTATTGTTGGTGTTTAAATGAAGAGGTTTTTAAAAAAAAAATTATGGCAGAGGTTTAAAATTTGTCCTTTCTGTTTCTTGATATTTAATTTTATATTTTTCCCATGAAAAAATATTTTTTAAATGTTTTGCATTAAATGGCTGCTGATATTTAATATCAATTTATTTGTTTATATTAAAAGTCTGTTGAAAACAACTGTTGTTGCATAAGATCTGTTGTTGCCCAACAGTAGTTTCCAAACACCGCTGAAGGGTATTGTCTATTATCATAGTTTCTGTTTAATCTAAGGACTGTGAGTTACTAATGTTGCCTAACATCTGTTGTTGGCCAACAGTGGTTTTCAAACAACTGTCAACCATTATCAGAGCAGAGGTTCTGACGTGGACAGATGTTAGCCATTAGATCTTTGTAACTTCTGACACATTAGCATTCACCTTTTCACTTTATAAACCCCTGTTTCATCCCTAAACATAGGTTTTACTTTCGTCTCGAGTTTAAAATTCATCAGAGCGGTTTCCACCTTCTTCTTCAACACTTCTTCGTCAACCTCTCGCAACTTTCAATTCCGATCATGGCTTTGATGATGAAAAATTCGCATAACTATCTGGCTATTTTTTAGAAAACCGAGAACAATACTCTCTATCATTCAATGATTGATGTTCTTACATCATCTAAATATAAGGCCATTCTTACCACCGACGCACCCATTTACCAAGAGACTCTCCGCGATTTTTGGGCAAATGCGAATATTGAAGAACAAAACAATGTGGCCGTAAGTATAACTTCAAAAGTCAGAGGTGAATCGGTTGCTATTACCCCCAGTACCATATCAACAACATTTGAGGTAAACGACTTGGCAGGTAAGACATCTTTCCCGAAAAAAGAGATTCAAACATACTTGATTGGGAGGGGATATGATGGACAGTTGAATCAGGCAACTATGTTTAAACGTAATTTTCCAACACAAATGAAATTCTTGTTCCATACTCTCTTAATCTGTCTCTTAAATAAAACTACTTCTTTTAATGAAATACCTTTGAAAATTCAGTCACTAGGGTATGCAATTTTGACAAATACTGATTTTAACTACTCCCAGGCACTGTTTGTTGATTTGGTTGCAAATAGAAAACATTAAAAAGGGGAAAACTGTTGCTATTAAAAAGGGGAAAACTGCTGCTATTAAAAAGGTGAATACTGCTGGTTTTCTTATGTTTCCTAGATTATTAAGCTACTATCTGCAAAAACATGTTTCTCAAAAAGCTTTTGAAAAAGGTAAAGCTATTAAAATGAATAGTCTAACATCTGAAACTTTTACTCGCCTTATGGCTAAAGAGTCAAATGTTACCAAAACTTAAGCAGAGGGTAATGAGGAAATTTTAGATGAGTCCACAACTGCTCCTCAAACCTCTGTTGCTGAGCTCACTGCTGTGAAACCCCCACCAACAAAACTCAAAAAGAGCAAAACAAAATCTAAAAAGCCCACCGAAACCAGCAAAACGGGTCCTCTAGAAGATGAGATCCCAGAGGTTAACCCTGTGACAACACAGATGTCACTACAAACCACTGTTGCTACTTCCTCACAACATGTGGAAAGATCTCAACCCATAAACCAAACTCATCATGATTCCTCACAAAAGGAACATGTTGTATTCACAGGGACACCACAATATGATGTTATACCCTCATATGAGAGTATACTTAAAAGCCCTTCTCCCGGGGCAATGTCTCTTTCGACAGCAATCCTTTCATCTTCTATTCCACCAAAGATTGTAACACTGCTTCAAGCTATTGACATTCAGACTGATAGCAATCCCTCCCACGAACACTTTACTGAGAGTTTAACGTCAACAATAGCTATGTCTGAACCTTTTCAATTACCTAACCCATAAATAGTTGAGGAGGCTACACCTCTTGAATTTCAGCAAATTCTTGGTGATATTTCAAGTGGAACAGCTACTACATATGTCAAATCCACTGATTTACATTTGGACAGTAGTTTCATCAGTCAGACTCCCTTGAAGGCAACCACTGCTGTGTCTATCAAGGTATCCACTGGTGAGTTCAAGTTAACCACGGGTGAGATCACTAAGGTAACCACTGATGCAGAGGGAAGTCCTCGAACCAAGAACAAGGGGCATCTGCTAATGAAAATTTAGAGATACCTCCTCTTTCAAAAGATAATACAACCACCTCTTGTGGGAATTCAGATGATCCTATTAAGTTAGGTGATGGATTAAAATGCCAGGATTTGACGGACAGGATATCTAACTTGGAAACAACTGTTGCTGATATGAAAGATCAATTGAAGCAGTTGGTGGATGCTTTCAAAAGTCGACCTTCTTATTAGCAGTTATGCCAAGAGCTTTGGAATTCTGTATAACTCATTCTTGCAGCTCAAAGGGAACTGGCTAAGATTCAACTTAATTCCTACATGAAGCTAATTAGAGTTATGGTTGAAGCAAGATACAAAGACACACAGGCTGACATCAAGGGCATAAAAGAATGCATTGCAAAGTTAACTGATACTACCCCTGCACCTGTGTTTGAAAAAGATGATGAAGATGATGCTGAAAAGAGGGAAAATGATTCCATGAAAAACTTTGGCAAACCAAGACCAAGAAATCAGCAAAAACAAAATCCAAAGCTGCCAAGCAAACTTCTGCAAAATCTACTGGAAAATCTGATACTGGTAAGAAAAATGGAATTGATGATACCGTCAACAAACAGATAAGGAGATTGAATGAAAGCAGAAGAGGAAGCATACAAAAGAGAAAGATGAAGTGCTCAACATTGGAACGTCAAATAGAAAAAAATCACACAAACACAATGAATCTCCTATTGTCATGTTTCCTAAATCAATATCCCCACCAGAAAAACCACCTGTCAAAAAGCAGAATACAAAATCCTCATCACTACTGCCAAACTCCACTGAAACAATTGTTGATGCAACAAATGTTTCAACACATGTTAAGACAACAGCAGTTGAGACACCAATTGTTAGTCAATCCACTGATTCTACCCAATTTCAATTCCCATCACAATCAACCCTTACACTCATAGCACATTTTTCTTCCCTAACTCCTCCTTCTCCAAAATCTGTTTACACAAGAAAGAGAAAATTCATGGTGCATGAAGAAGAGAAGGAAGAAAAAGATATACCCGCACCAATTCCGTTATCAGCTATTCCATTCATTCAAACTTCACCCAAATCATTCGTCCCACCTCCATCAACAAAGATCAACCCATTGGCAGTAATTTTCCCTCAGGAACTGCTTGCAGTTCAAGATGAAATGACCCAATTTTACACAGAGGATGATCCATCCAAAAGAACCTTCCCATCTCTTCATGGATTCGAAACTCCAAAGAATATTTATGAATATCTGAAGCTAAAGGGCAAACAAGCAGAAGATAAGGCAAAAAAGAATGTAAAGGGCTATGAGACATTAACTTATCAGCTCGCATGCAACATTGGCTTGTTGAAGTCAAGAAGTTGGAAGATTTTGCTAGAGACCTGAGTAAGAATATGTCAAATCTGTCACCAAATGCTGAGCTACAAAAGACATTAAGGAATGATTTCTTGACCACTATCATGGATACCAAGCCCTACGAAGCCTACAGGTCTGATTTCAAAGACTGGCCCCTTGAAGCTCTTAATGAGGAAGTTAATAGAATTGAAAAGATGAATAAAGATCCTCAAATGCAAAACTCTGCTCCTAACTGGAAACAATACAAAAAGCTTGAAGTGGATGAAGTGTTGAAGTACAAGAGAATGAAGGCAGAACTTGTAGCAGCTAAGGTTGGGACTGCTAGACAAATTGGAAAATGGTCTAGGCAGCATATTGATCGAGCTTACAATAAGTTAGAAGAGCGAAGAAAGACAGATCCATCCCTTCCTAAAAAGCCAATATACAAAGATGAAACCACTGTTAGACGTCGGCAGACCATTACATCTAAAAAGCTGTTCTCATCAGCAGATGTATCCATCGCTGCCTTAAACCAAAGAAAAATACAACAACTGATGGATAAGGAAGATGAAATTAGGTATGCTGAGTACAGAAAAGAGTCTATCAAAATACGATATGGATTGGATGATGCTTCGTTGCAATTATAAGCTCAAGTTGCTCAAGCACTTCAGAAGTTGGCAAGCAGGCCTCAATCGCCAAACTCCTCTCAAATAAAACTTCTCCCAAGAAACCCATCAGATCCAAAAATAGTAAAGTGGAAGTCTGATAAAAAGACCCATGAATTGACTTTGATCAAGTCTGATGGTAGTGTTGAAAAGATATCAAGGGAGAATGCACTTGGTCTGAATCCAATTGACCTCCAAGATCTTTTTAACCTTCAGCTTGATAGGGATGAAGATGATACTGATTCCTTGGATTTTGAGCTCCAATTCAAAGGGCAAATCCGGGAAATGTTGATGAGAGAATAAAGATCTGCTGATTTCTAAAGTCTGCTGATTCCTTGATTTAGTTTTGCTGAAAGTGGTTGAGGCAGGTAATTGTGTGTTTGTAGTTAATGTTTGTTGAACTTTAAGTTGTATTCAAATTCTATTAAGTACCTATGTCTATAAACAGTTTATATTGTCTTTTTGGGTAAACAGTTAAATTGTATGTAACTGATATATTAACCGATAATCTATGTTTATAGTTGTCTTTTAGCTATAATAGATAGCACGTTTTGGTACAATATCTATACACGAATCTATATGTTCTATTAATATGTGTTATGCATAGTTGTCTAAGAAACGACCCGTGTTTGCAGCTCTCATTTTTAATGAGAGTACTAAATTCTTTGTTAATAACATTATTCTTTTAACATCTGTTTACTAACCTTTGTAATTTCTATTGACTGACCTTTTTAACATGGGTTGATTAACATCTGATACTTACTATCTCTCCATCTGGCAAGCTCTGTTGGAGATAATGGATAACAGCTTTTAGTAAAGCCTGTTGGAAAGCAACAGAGCTTTTTAACAGTTAATAGATAACAGTGGTTTGCTATCAACATAATGGAATTGCTGTTGAATAAACCTATTGACCATTAGTTTATATCAATTTTGTAAGTCTGCACTAATTATTTTTTTACTCTCTGTCAATATGTGTTATGCATGGTTTTCTAAGAAACGACACGTGAGTTTTACCGCTAGTCTACTATAATAAAACAAACCAACTTTTAGACACGTGTCATTCATTGAAGGTATCCTCAAATCTATACTTATCTTATATTAACTAAATAAATAATAAATTAATATTAAATATTATCATACTTTAATAAAATATTATCCTCAAATATAAATATTTAATTTAATGTATTTTTAAAAAAATACCTCTCTTTCCTACTTATCTTATATTAAATATATAAATAATAAATTAATATTAAATGTTACCCTAATTTATTAAAAATATAACTTTTTTTTTATTATTTGGTTTATAAAATTATATTTATTCAACTCGTGTAAAAGGCGAGGTTTTTTAAAAATATTTTTTTTATTATTTAATATTCAAAGTTACATTTATATAAACCGTGTAATACACGAAGTTTTTACAGATATAACTTTTTATCATTTGCTATGTAAAATTAGATTTATTCAACACGTGTAATTCACGGGGTTTTTTAAGGATATAATTTTTTTATTATTTGGTAGATTTATTCAACCTGATTATACACGGGTTTTTTAAAGATACGACGTTTTTAGTATTTAGTATACAAAATTACATTTATTTAATCTGTGTAATATACATGGTTTTTAATGCTATAATTTTTTTATTATTTGATATATAAAATTACATTTATTTAACCCGTACAATATACGGGGTTCATAAAGATATAACTTTCTATTACTTAATATATAAAATTACATTTCTTCAACCCGTGTAATACACGGGGTTCTAACCTGGTCAAAACTATAAAGCCAAACTTACTTTTTGATGATTATTTGCTTATAAATAATATTTGTCAACATTGATGATTATTTGCTTATAAATTATATTTGTCCACATAAAAGAAAATAGGGTAAATTACTTTTTGAGTCCCTGTGTTTTATTGGTTTTAACTAGTTGAGTCCAAAAGCAAAAAGTTAACGACCTGAGTCCCTATAAGCATTTTCTTTAACCATTTGAGTCCAAATTTCTAACTCCATCCATCAAGTCTGTTAACTATAAGGGTAATTTGGTCATTTACACACAAAGTACAACTCTTATATGCACAAGAGTACAAGGAACAAGTGTCTATGCATAAACTTTCTCACTCATCTTTACACACTCCTCTCTCTCTCTAAACACCACTGCCACCACCATCCCCACCACTGCCACCACCATCCCCACCACCGCCACCGCCACCTCCAAACACCCACCACCACCGTCATGTCCCTAACAATCAAATCACAAAAGCTCAATAATCTATTTAATCACATCCAAACACCGTAATTAAGATCTCATTTCACATATATTCCTAAACATTTCACAATCAAATCAAAATAATGTAACATAATTGTTTGTACTAACTACTAACCAATATCACATTCAATTCCAACAAGCACTAAGCGAATCACCTGCGTCAACGCCTCAACCTGCTTCCCTTCTTTCCCATCATCCCGTAAACCCGAAAGCATCTTCTTTAACCTCCCACTCTGCTGAAACGACGAACCCCCACACCACAGCCCTCTTCCAGCTACGAGTTTCCATAGAAAACTTCAAAACTGCTTTTTGTATCTACAATAAACGGCGATTGAAGCCATAACGGAATATTATTAGCGTTGTTACTTGTTGTAAGGTTGTGGAACGTTGCAAATGATGCCTGATTTTGGTGCGAATTTAGGTTTAAAATTGGGCTGAATTTGAGGGACCCTAGGGGAATTGGTTTGGTGGATTAATGGGAACTTTTTGTTTGTTTGAGTGTGTGTGACAGAGAAATTAAGAGGTGGAAGATGAGATGAAGCAACAGACAGAGCTAGGATTGCGAACGGTTCTTCTAGGGTTGCTAAACCAAGATCATCATCACCAGTGTTCGAGGTTACAGTGGCGGTGTTGTTGGTGGTCTGGAGGTTTGTGGTTGAGGTGGTGGTTGGAGACGGAGGTGGTTGTGGCTATGGCTGTGACGGTGGTGGTGTTGATGGTGGTCTAGAGAGAGAAAGAAAGATGAGAGAGAGAGATGGAGGTGACAATTTAGAGAGACAGAAATAATAAGAGGATATATATAAGAGAGATAGAGATTTTTTATTTTATTTTTTAATTATAAGGGTATTTTGGTAATTTAACAATACTTAACTAAAAAATGATGGATGGAGTTAGAAATTTGGACTCAAATGGTTAAAGAAAATGCTTATAGGGACTCAGGTCGTTAAACTTTTTGCTTTTGGACTCAACTAGTTAAAACCCATAAAACACAGGGACTCAAAAAGTAATTTACCCAAGAAAATATATTTCCTTTTTTATTTTTGAGTAAAATGTCATTTTCGTCCCTGAGGACCTGACCATTTTTGCGACTTTCGCCGGAATGTTTGTTTTTCATCCAAAAAGTTTGAAATCATGTCATTTTCATCCATGAGTGTCAAATTTATGAGACGAAAGTCGTAATAAATTGCAAACCTCAAACATGAAAATGTCAAGATTTTGAAACAAGGACCCAAATGCGAAAAAAACAAACATTTAGATGAAAGTCACAAAAGTGGCTAAACCTCAGGGACGAAAATTGCAATTTACTCTTTATTAAAATAGTAAATGTTTGATTTTATTAAAACTAGTGAATCAGTATGACGATGGATTGGATATGTGGTTTGAGATTTACAATACTAATAATAACCATCTATTGTTGTTTAAAAAATCCACCCAAAGTCCAAACTATGACCTATTCGATCCTTATTTGTTGTTTGCAAGGGACCCTTGTTGTCATGTCTTTCATGGTCGGATCCCCTTAAATTGGTATATTTGAATTATTTATATTTAAAGTCTTTTGGCTTAATTATTATAAATAGCAATTTTCAATCCTATCCAAAATGCTTATAGATATGATTCATTTAACATGACCAATGTCTTGATGCCCATAATATAACATTTGAAAGTAATGGGCTCATAGTCCAAAATAGTAGATAATATATTACACAAAATAACAAAACAAATACAAAACCATCAATCACAAAACAATAACAAAAGTTCATTAAATGGGTTTCATGGTTATGGGGTTCATGTCCCATTTTCACATCTCCACTTGATATATTTCCATAAGATATATAACCAAGCTTTTAGCATAATGATTAAGATAATTAAAATGGATTAATGATTATTATCTTATATCAAGACTTATGATGAATCTTTCTTGAGTTTGTGCGAGACATGTTCCTTGATAGGAAATAGATTTTTAACCAAATTATCTTTTATAACCGACTAAATGTTCATGTGAGTTCATGTATATGTTTGTATGGTGTTCTTGTAAATATATTTTTATTTGTATATTTTTTATGATTCATAGGAAATATATTTTTCAAAGCAAACAAAGTTCTTTTAAAAACAGATTTTTCACTACACACGCGATACCTATAGCATACTCGTGCCTATTTTATCAAAAGACTCCTTTCTAAGTACAAAAGTGTAACCTTAGACGCAATTCTTCTACTAAATTTCCCCTAATGATAAAGGTATGTTCCCATAAATTTAACAAATTAATACATTGATATGCTTGGTAAACATGAACTTGTGATTCAATGAGTGTAAGATTCACCGAATATATATATTTTTTTTGAACAACGTACAGTTAGGATGTCGCTAACTGGGTTAATAGTTGTATCACCAAGTTAGTATTAAAATCTCTCTTGCCTGAGATTGAACCCAGGACCTCCAAAGAATCAAAGCTTCTCACCTTCTCCTTAACCATTAGGCCAAAAGATCATTGGTAAGATTCACCGAATATAATTGCACATTTGCATTTCAAGGGAATACATGTCTTTTCAACACACAAGGTACATACACTAATGTACAAAGTACTACAAACAAAGATGCTCAGCTGGAATCATAGTGATAAACCTCACATGACAACAAGTGACTTTTTTACTGGTCAAAAACACCATTTCTCAAATGGCAATTTACCATCAACTATATCAACATTTTAACAACAATTAATTCCAGTTAGCAACAATTACATGGCTTATTGATTACTTGCAGTCTTTTTAAGGAGCAAATGAATGCACAAATGTAATGTTCAAAAACAGATCTGTTTGACTTTGACCCTCAAAGTCAAACCCTTACTCTTCTTTTGTAGCATATTAGCGACAATACAAGCTCTAGGAGCAAGCCCATACTATTATTTTGGGGGGGGGGGGGGGGGGGGGGGGGGGGCGGGGGCACTTTGCATGATTAAAAACTTAAATACAGTAACTTATTTTATCTGACCGCCCATCTTGTAAAACACACAAACCAACCCGGCCCGTTATGATCCATGCTAGAATTATCTATGTTAACCAGAACCGGTTACCCACCCTGCCTATTTCGCCACCTCCATATCGAGGCATCAAAACCGGTATTTAAAAGGTGTTAATTTTAAACTCATCAATAGATAAAAGAGGTGACAGGTATGATATTACAAGATCCCAGCAAGTCCCAACTGCCTTCCAACTACCAACTTCCTATGCCCATAAAGTTTATGGCCATGATGCATGATAAATGTTCTTCAAATTGCATGCATCTGGAAGTGTGTCATAACCACTTCTGTCGTTTGCATATGGAATTCCAGGCGTTTCTTTTAGGTTTGAACTTTTATTTTTATTAGACAAAAGGTTTCAGAGTTGTTGATAATCAACGATAAGTTCGGGTTGAAACAGCAAGAACTCGTCATTGTTTGAGTAATTTCCTTCATTGTATCCCAAAAGGGTGAATTTCATGGATTGTTTGAGTAACCAATCCCTTTAGTACTAAGTTTTTTTTTTTTTTTTTTTTTTTTTTTTTTTTTTTTTTTAGAACAGCAGTGTGGGGCCCGATCTATCGGGACCTTTTTCAACCCTGGGCCTAGCCAGGCACCCACGCCCGGACGATCTGGGATTCGAGCCGGAGCCACCTGTGCGGGAACCTCCGAAGGAGTAAACCCTCACACCTCCGTTGCAGCCCACGGGGATCGAACTTGAGACCTCTTACAAGGAAACAAGCCTTTCCACCACTGAGCTACAACCTCATTGTGTTATTATTATTGACCCAAACTAATGGTATTTAACCTCTAACCACATCATGATAGATCATGTTAGTAGTAATATTGTATTTAACTTTTGTAATAAAATGATACTTAAATAAGGTAGTTAATGTAAATAAACTAACGAGTATACTTGATATGTGATAAAGGTAGGTGAATAGCTTACCATACCAAAATAGGTAAAACAAATTCATAAATCTGTATTTTCTAATTCTTAAAAAAAACTAACGAGCATACTTGATATGTGATTGATTATTAGGGCAGGCGGGGTGGGGGTTTGTTTCCCCGTGATACTTTGTTTCCACGCGTGGAAAATGCAAACAAACCACCGCCACAAACAAAGTTCAACGCGTGAATTGTTGTTTCCGTGATATATTTCACGCGTGATGGAAGGAAGGATGTGAGGGGGTGTGAAGGTTTATTGTTGGGTGTTGTGAGTTATGAACATTTCCACTAAAAAAGTTTGTGAGTGATGGAATAATGGTTGATGACATGGCGGCACTTGATTGGATGTTGTGAGTGATGAGTGATCACCACCCCCGCCCCCCTTAGCAATTAGATACGTGACAGGTAATTAGCAATTGGGTACCCCACGGGGAATAGACCGAATATGAAATACGATTTCACAGAATGCATGAGATTAAGATTACAAATGTCCGTCCTTTTGCAATCGCTATGAGTGGGGACGATGAAGGAAGAGAATGAGGATTGTCAGGACGAGGAGGGTTATAGCGGCGGAGATGGTTCTTAAAAAGATGATACAATTGTCAAACAAGTTATTCAAGAAGCAAATTAGCAGTCATTTTTTAGTGATAGAATAACGGTAAATTTGATTTATAAATTATGGATTAAAATCTTGTAGCATAATAAATATTTTCTATAAAAGGAAATAAATAATATATATTAATACAAAGTTTGGTTTTCGTGCTAAATACTTTGGTTTTTCTAAAAATAATTTAATTTTTAAGTTTGAAGATAATATTTTATTAGAAAAATAAAAGGTTATAACATTTTAATTCAAAATACAAAATAATTTAGTTGGACATAAATCAAAACGTACCAATCTGCAATATACTATAATAATAATAATAGAGAATAAAATTTTCGAAGTACTAAAGTTCAAGATGTTACAATAACAATTTTTTTATATACATGTTAGTGGTTTTATACATAAATATATATTTTTTTAGTTTTTATTTAATTTAATAAAGGTACATTAAAGACTTGTATAAAACAACAAATCTAACCAAACCACATGCACCAAAACAAGAGTTTACACTAAAATATAAATATTTTATTCTTGCGGATAATTATATAAAAAAAAAAACTAAAAGCTAATTTAAAAAAAACACCATTGTGCACCGGGTTGGGGTGGTTTTGGGCTTGGGCTTGTGACCGCTAATTCACACCATAGCCCAAAAGACAAAATTTTATAATACTATTAAATGTTCGCTTCTTTCTTTTCCCGGGAAAAAATCCCTCGTAACCGTCTCTGAGGCTGCTGATCATCCTACTTGCTGCCGATCTATCCATTCTAGGTTCTTTTTGCTCTTGTTATTTTGTTTTAACTGAAACCTTATTATTCGTTCCAATAATTTACAATCCTAATGCATACCAAATACAACCGCGGAACCATAACTTCTTTACCAGGGTCATCGTAAGGCTCTCTCCCCTATCCGCTAAAATTTTTATAGAAAAATCCCAGCTTTTATATATTAAAATAATAAAATCCGACAAATTCTCCCGTAGCGGACCCTCCTGACCCCCTCTAGTTCTGCTCAAGCCATAAATTGAATTATTGAATCTTGTATTGTATACAGTTGAAGGAGAGAATGTGTAACACCCGAAAATTTTAAAACATAAAATGTAACAATCCTTATGAATTATAGTCCAATAGGAAACCTTAATTAAGACACCCAAGTAATTCTGTACAAACCCTAGGATTTTCAGAATTTTCAGAATCAGGATTAGGGCCCCTAAAACTCAGGAGGGGTAAACCCTAATTGATAATTATCCTTATATTTCGTTGTCAAATAACTGAAATATGAAAGTACTGACTCATCAAGGCTAGTCCCAGTCGTGGCTAGTCTATAGGCCTATTTTTCAAGCCCTACGATGCGTATCAAAGTATGGCCTACGATGCGCAGGCTAGTTAAAACTCATACGATGCGTAGAGAAGTAAGGCCTACGATGCGTATGCTTACCATACGATGCGTAGGGTATGTTAGGCCTACGATGCGTATGGGTGACCAAATTTCAGCTATAAATACAGAACCTTGGCATTCGATTCTGGACACAAAAACGTCGAACAAACTCCAAAATTACGCCGAATTATTGTCCGATTACTCTTCCAAACACACACGAAACACAAATTAAGTATAGTGGGGTGCTGCAGAACAGGGTATTAACTCAATCGCTGCTACGATTCATTGTCCGATTGATTCAAATATCTAATGAATGTTTAAGTGCCGCCCACATTAGGGTTATACTTTATCGTTCGTCATTAATTTGACGGATTGTCGTTAATTCGATAGGTAAAGTATTATACTTTATCGTTCGTTGTTAATTCAACGGATCATCGTTAATTCGATAGGTAAAGTATTATACCTTGTCGTTCGTTGTTAATTCAACGGATCATCGTTAATTCGATGGGCAAAGTATTGCATTTTGTCATTCATTGTGAGAATTTGATCTCGTGAGTTATCGTAAATGCTGTATTAAGTTAAATACCTAGTTTGTGAGCAAATTAGGTTAAGAAGATAATCAGTAGGCTAAACTCTGCCCGTATAAATCTACAATAGAAAACAAGATAGCATCACCTGGAAATTTTAAGGTACGGATAGGTTCCTTTCTTTCAATTTACTTCATTTGATACAAGTATATCATTTCTGATTTTAAAGTCCGTATTAAGATCTAAGTATAAGTTATAAGTTCCGTACGGGTAGATTCCTTTCTTTCGATTTCTGTCAATTCTGATATATCGTACGGATAGGTTCCTTCCTTTCGATCTATGTTGTTTTTATAAAAGATCCCTTATTTCGATTTATGTCAATTGAGTATAAGAATTCCGTATTAAGATTAAGTCATGATTTTAAGTTCCGTATTAGGATTAAGTTATGAATTCCGTACGGATAGGTTCCTTTCTTTCAATTTACTTCATTTGATACAAGTATATCATTTCTGATTTTAAAGTCCGTATTAAGATCTAAGTATAAGTTATAAATTTCGTACGGGTAGATTCCTTTCTTTCGATTTCTGTCAATTCTGATATATCGTACGGGTAGATTCCTTTCTTTCGATTTCTGTCAATTCTGATATATCGTACGGGTAGATTCCTTTCTTTCGATTTCTGTCAATTCTGATATATCGTACGGGTAGAATCCTTTCTTTCGATTTATGTCGTTTTTATAAGAATCCTTTCTTTCGATTTATGTCGTTTTTATAAGAACCCTTTCTGACGATTTATGTCCGTTGGGTACGGATAGAATCCCTTTCTTTGGATTGATGTCGTTCCTGAATTTAAGTTTCCATATTAAGATTAAGTTATGAAATAAGTTATAGATTCCGTATTAAGATTAAGTTATGAAATAAGTTATAGATTCCGTATTAAGATTAAGTTATGAAATAAGTTATAGATTCCGTATTAAGATTAAGTTATGAAATAAGTTATAGATTCCGTATTAAGATTAAGTTATGAAATAAGTTATAGATTCCGTATTAAGATTAAGTTATGAAATAAGTTATAGATTCCGTATTAAGACTAAGTTAGGAAATAAGTTATAGATTCCGTATTAAGATTAAGTTATGAAATAAGTTATAGATTCCTTATTAAGATTAAGTTATGAAATAAGTTATAAGTTCCGTACGAATAGAATCCTTTCTTTCGATTTATGTCAGTTAGGTACGTATAGAATTCCTTTCTTTCAATTTATGTCCGTTGGGTACGGATTGAATCCTTTCTTTTGATTTATGTCAATTGAATACAAGTTCCGTATTAAGATTAAGTTAGGAAATACATGTTGGAAGTTCCAAACATTTTGAAAAGGTTTTGTTTTACAAAGTGGTTTTCATTTCATACTCTAGTGGTTCCTTGTTAACGAGTCAAGGTTTTATCTTGTTCGTTTAATAAACCACATTTTGGGGACGAAATTGTCAAGATAGGATTGATATCCATACCTTGGTGACTGGTTCCACTCTTTGATTATAAAACTCCTCACATCTTTGATTATAGATTCCTTTGACAGTCCGTTCGATTCCGATTCTAATCAATTTGATTAAGTTTTCCTATCATGCGATAGTTTTCTGTTAAGTTGTACTCATTATCGCATGTTCCAATATATGTTCCGTTCTGTTCTGAAAATAAGTTTTATAAGTTATGTGAATAAGACCATTTGTACTCTGATACCCTGAGTATCGCTTCTCGTGGAGTGTCCCACGAGCATGTTGTTGCGGCATCGACATCATGTGCTCCATCCGTGACGGAGAGATTAGTTCACGGCGTCTCTTAAGTACAAGTGTGGTACATATAAGATTAGGGGGCGTATGGATCGATCCTAGGATTTAAGTTTTCTGGAGATGGATAACGGGTATGCCAACTCGCCATCTCATCTGTGTGATAATTATGCAGGAGTAGCTACCTGTGTATTGTCACGTTTTAAGTTTTCAGTTTGCTCATGGGTACATCCGTAAGATATGATTAGGAATTATGTTTTTGATCTGACCACCGTTATTGTGACACGCCGGCCTATCCCTTCCGGGTCGGGGTGTTACAGAATGGATTCTAGGCAGCATGTTGATAGACTAAGCATGTTGCCGGATGATCTTATCCATAAAATCTTCTCGTTTACTAGCCTTAAGTATGCGATACAAACCACTGTTTTGTCGTCTAGATGGAGGTCTATCTGGACTTCAATAGACTTGTATTCAGCCAGGCTTAGTTTGTATGGAACGGTTAGGGAGACGCTGGTCAAGGGAGTTCTTCACTACGCGTTCTCTCGCAATGTCCAAGAACTAACCGTTACATGTTTGCTTGATGACCCAATCAATTTTCCTCTTCATCTCTTTCGTTCTCAGTCTCTCAACTATCTTGGGTTAACTGGATCCAATAGAGGTATATTTTCGTTTGTTCTCGCATCAACATGGGATCTCCCGGCTCTAACAACATTGCGTGTTGATCACGTCACGTTTGATAAGGATGATGATAAGGGCATTGCTCTTTTCTCCAAGTGTACAAACTTAAAGAGTCTCACCATAAGTGACTTTGCAGTTAAGGAATCGAAAACTTTTACTCTTAGCCATCCTCGACTGTCTAATCTCACACTTGAAGATGGACATTGGACACTGAATGATGTCAGTGTGGTTGCACCTCAACTCGAGAATCTTACTATACGAAATTCCCATAGCCATCACCTGATCACCGCACCCAACCTTACTACCTTGTGTTTCCGTAGTTCTTATCTCTTGCAGTTCTCTACGGATATGCATTCTTTGGAGAAGGTGGATTTTCACATTTACTCTGCACACAAGTGGACCGGTTCTAGAATTGCCGCTCTGCTTCAACAGATCCGCAGTGTCAAATTTCTTACGCTTAACTTGGAATTTATTAAGGTATATGGTTGTTGTCCTTTATTTTTATTGCATTTAGTAATGGAATTCTATTTCAAATTGAAATAAAACAAATTTTGTTATTTTGTGCATTTTAAGTTTTTATCGTTTTTTTGCAGCTTCTTTTTTCATATATGGAAAGAGTCTCTCGTCAACCTTCTCCGTTTACTAACTTGAAGAGTTTAAAGATTCATCCAGATCGCGTAGATAAAGAACATAAGAAAGTAAATGTATCTACTCGAGTCATAAAGTATTTGCTAGCTGGTTCTCCAACCGCAACCTTCACAATGATCTCGTATAAGGTATTGACACCATCCACATATTTGTTTTCAGGGCCGGCCTTGAGAATTCATGTACCCTGTTCGAGCTCGAAAAAATGTGCCCTTAGGCCATAACGAAATTGTGTATTGGGCTCAGTAAAAGTCTAAACCTAATGCCAATTGGCAAATAACTATTCTAAACCATAAAAATGGTTTTGTAAGTGGGCGTATGTTAGCGTTTGTATGGGTATATCCTATTCATTTATTTATTTTTACATATACACATCGGAGTTTTTTTAAAAATAACGTGCCCTGGCCGATGGTCCTCCCCGCCCACCTTCTGGGCCGGCCATGTTTGTTTTAGTTTAAATTTCAATGACTTGTGAACTTTCTAATGTGTTCTCGTTTAACGACTTAATCTAGGAATTTAAGGAACAACAGCAGAAGGCTCTAGCTTTTGCGAATACTGAGACTCGTATGGATCAAAGGAAACCACCATTTAAGAATGCTACAATGCTGCAAATCCAGCTAAGTGACTGCTTAAACGAGCTTGATACAATATCACTGACGTCTTCTTAGCAAGCTGTATGGTTTTATTTTCCCATATACGCGCAAGTGATAATTATACATACTTTAGTTTCCAACCGCCTGTCGTTAAGAACTTTAAACTATTTGCAGAATTCCTACCTATATATTGTATACATCTGCAGAGACTTTCCAGCCATTTTGATGTTAGTTTCTACTCTTATATAATACACACAATATTCGTTTATTATACTGTTTGTGGCAGGGTGGTGATAGACGAGCGAGATGTGATCATGAGCGAGAGAGCCAACATATATGAATCATGATCACAGTTTATAAAGTAAGTTTGATTGGTTCACTTACCAAGTGCAATAGATGCAGGTGTCAATGTAGGATTTTAATGAACTTTGCAAAGTTAAAAAGAACAAATTATAAACTGTAAGATATAGTTCATACTACATATAAACCAAAGTATTTTCTCATTTTACACCAAAAAAAGTCCCTCGGCATAAATTAGTATCAGTATCTTATATATTGAAAACCCGACATGATTAAATTGAGTAGAATGGATGTATGTAAATGTTAACATCTTTATATATAAAATAACCAGGTTAGAAATCTGTGTATTACAAGGGTACAACAACAACCATACCCAGTAAATCCCACAAATAGCAAAGCTACTTAGACTGCGGGGTATGGGGCGGGAGTTTGGGCGTGGGTAGGGGTAAAACGCCCAAGCCACCACCCCGGGTGGGCATGGGTTTCGGCGTGGCCCTTGGGGCATGGGTTTCAAGCCGGGCGTGGGGCGGTTTGGCCATCCTAGTTGGCTGAATATCATTGGCTCACCCGCCACGTCATAGCGGGCCATCCCAAATGTTTTGAATTTTTAAATTCAAACCGTTGGCTTGCCCAAGCGGTCACCCAAACCCCAACATCCCCTATAAATAACCCCAAACCCCAACCGGGTGGTCCATCCCAACCCCCACCGTGGTCCCAAACATTCGATATCCCCACCCGCTGCCCCAGCCGGTCACCACAAACCCAACATCCCACCAACCCGCTATGGCATCCTGGACCCACAACGAAGAACTTGCCCTAGTCACAAGCGTCGTTGACGCTATGAAGGGGCGGCCACCGGGCCAAACCAAATATTGGCCGGAAGCTTTCGCGGCCTACCGACTAAACGTCGGTAACGACCGCCACAACATGAACGCGTGCCAACATAAATGGCGCGAGCTACGTCCCAAGCTCGAGCGTTTCAAGGCTTACTACGAAGCCGTTCCCGGGGGCGAGTTAAGCCACGAGGACCGGGTGGCGGTGGCGAACATAGAGTTTCGCGGCAAGGAAAAAAAGGCGTTCGACAAGATCGACCTTTTTGAAATTTATTTAACGCTTTAGGTTTCTTATTTTGTAATTTTTAGGTTTATGTAATTTTATAAATATTAATGAAGTTGTATGTTTTTTTTATAAATGTTTGTGTGATTTTTTTAAATTTTGTATATTATTTTTTTTAAAACTACCCTGCCACGCGGTGCACCCAACCCAAGCCCAACCCACGCCCCACCATACCCCGCGGACACATACCAGGCAGTGGGGGGGGCTCCCATTCCACGTGTCAGCACCCGCCCCAACCCACGCCCAACCCAAGCCCCACCATACCCCGCAGTCTTATAGGGTCTGAGTAGAGTGGGATGTAGACAGACCTTGCCTCTATCCATAGGGATAGAGAGGCTGCTTCCAGAGAGACCGCTCGAAAACGAACAGCATACCAACACACCAAGTCAAAGAATATAGAAATAAAAAGTCACTCATACCAAGAAAGTGATCAAAGTGACACAGTATAATGTAAATCTTGTATAATAGCACACAACATCATTTGAGCATAAACACAAGAAGGCAATCACCGGAAAAGTCCCTTAAAGAATAAGAAAAACCTACGTCCCTAAAATACACCTAAGACCTTACTGCAATATCCTCTAGAAGTTCTTAACCCTAATCCTACGCCTCCACGAAGTTCTGTCTTGGACCATGTCCTCAGAAAGAAGATTACAAGGGTGAATACAGTTAGTAAGGAAGATTTAAGAATATATTATGTTTTATTACTATTGTTTTTAGTTAAGTTTTTAAAATTAAGAAATAGAATGCAAATGGGTGAAATAAGAGAAGTGGGGAAAAAAATATCTTGGGCTCATAGAACTGTGACACGTGCCGCAAACAGTTACTTAATTATTAGATATGGATCACGGCAATTTTGAGATAAAAAATAGTACTATTTGATTTCTTGATTAGGTTCTGTTTTGATATTTTTTTTTTCTATTTTGGGGAGCAGTTATGTTTGATTCGGGATTTACCATCATGTTGAATTCAAAAACTTATCAGGAGTAAATGATTTAAGATTTACCATGTCCTCATTAAAAAAATGCCACGGGTCATATCTTTTTGGCTTTGTGCAGAATGCTGGACTGAATCACCATGTCAGAGTGTTTGTAATAGAGGCGTCATAATGGCAGGTTTAGAACCAAATTGACCGTTTTTTAGAGCGACCCGTTTCGACCAGAATCCAAATTGGTCCGAACCCGTTTAATCTATGTGTTGCAGCTACTTTGTTTGGGGTATATGATTGAAAAGTGGCGTTTTGAAAAGATGGTCAAGTTAAATAACCATTTTAGGAGGTTTTCATTACTCTTTACTGATTATAACTGAAAACTGAAAAGTTTGTGTTGCCTACATTTATGGTTGCATTTAAATGTAAAACAAGTTACATTTGTTAGTAACTAAAGTTGTAGAATATATTAGATTTACAGATAGAAAAAGTGGCATTTGTTTATTAGAAGCATAATAATGAATGCATTTGAGTGTAAAAAATGCTGCATTTTTGTAAATACTTAATTAGGGGCTGGTCAAGTGCTGAACCAGTAAGAGGTCTGAACCATTAAGTGCTGAACCAGTAAGAGGTATGAACCATTAAGTGCTGAACCAAGGCCGAGGACTCCTCGAGTAGTCGCTACAAGTTAGACTGCCGATGCGACTTTCTTTGACTCCGCTTAATTACTCGAAGTCGGTTAAACGCGGTCAACCTCTGCCAGAATTAGATCTAGTAGGTCAACTCGGGCCTAGTTTGACTTAAATAATAATAAAACATAATTTCTATGCCTATCATATTAAAGAATAAATATCATTTTCACGTATTTTGTTATAAATATTAGTAAATTTATATTATTTGACGTATATTTAATCTCCATAAAGTAATTTCTTTATAATTTAACATGTCCGAGTACTCCCCGCTTAGACCGAGTACTCTCAGCCAGGGGTGTTCATCGGGTTTTTTCTTCGGGTTTTTCGGGTCGGGTTGTTCGGGTTTTTCTCTGGGAAAAATTGACCCGATAACCAACCCATTTTAAAGTTCGGGTTAGTCGGGTTTGGGTTGTTCATGTTTGGGTTACTTTGGGTCGGGTTATTCGGTTTTCGGGTTTAGATGTAAAATGAAAATAAATGTTTTTTTTTACAAAATATCATCAAAATTCATATTTTTACTTTAAAAGTATCATCAAAGTTCAAAGATTAGTTGACAATATGCTATTATAATATTTAAAAGTCCTAAAACTTAGTGTTCTATCTATTAAAGACTCCAAATATAAACATTTTATAAGAAAAAAACAATAAATGTTCGGGGTTTCGTGTTTTGGGTTTTTCGGGTCGGGTTGTTTGGGTTTTTTGCCTGGAAAAAGTGACCCGATAACCGAACCATTTAAAGTTCGGTTTGGTCGGGTTCGGTTTTTTGGGTATTCACTAATTTGGGTTCGGGTGGCTTTGAATTTGGGTCGGGTTTTGGATAAAAATGAACAGCCCTACTCTCAACTCCCCGGTCGACCGACTAGGGAGCGCCTAACGACTTTTGCAACCATGCATACTAACATGTAATAACATTACTATTACTAAATATATAAGTAACTACATATATTGATAAGAAACTCTGTTAAAAAAATATATTGATATTTTACTAAATTTAACCTCTCAATATAATATCAACCTAAGTATAGAATAAATTATAAATATATAACATATTTATTTTGATTCTTCGTATAATGTTTAAAAAAAAAGTATGAGAAAAACAAACAGGGTTGTTGTCTTGTTTAGGCATGATTGACGGGTTGATTGTGTGATGTTTGGGTAGGGTTTTCTTGTTAAATGTTGAAACATTTTTATTCAACCCTTTGATGGCCATTCAACGGGGCAGCAAAATTCAAGTGTATATTATAATATATTATTAATATAATAATTAAAATCAAAGACGCCTATATAAAAGTCAAAATAACTTTTTATTATATTATTTGGATTATAATAAAATTATATAATTTGGATGATAATAAACAAGAAGAATGTCAGTTATTTCATCCTATAAACTTTGAAATAATACGTTAAAAAAAATCTTTTACTTATTTCTTAAAAATTAAAATTTAATTTCGTTAAAATTAAATAAAATAAATTCTTTGGGTCCAAATAACATAATATTAATATATTAACGTGATTGAATAAAAAAGATGTTCTTCAAAATCTTAATGTGTTTATAATCGCCACCAACTACCATCATCTTATGTCGTCTGTGTTCTTGAACCACCACCAACTACCACCAGGTCCGCCATTGTATATCGTCGTCAACCACCTATGTCATTGTCATCAACCTTTACCTATAGAAAGAAAACCAAAGAGGAATTTAAAACCTTTGAACCAACACACTAATAAACCATGAAACAACACAATAATCCCTGTAAACCAAAGATGAGAAAATAGTCAGTTTCTTAAATTAGTAACTTTATATGGAAAAAAGCCAAAAGGAAGGTATTTTAATGTATGATTCATGTCCCAATAAAAAAATGTATAATAACAAACTTGTATTTATTAAAAAGACAATATAATGACATATAAAAATGCATACAAAAGTGTCTTTAAGAGACCATGTGTGTGAGATTTCACAAATCAAGACAATTAGAAAACCACAAAGTCAAAAGTAAAATGGAACATCAAGACCAATGACACCACATTTGTTTCTCCAAAATATACATTAAATATTTAAATTAAAAATCCAACAGATATGCATGAAAAAAAAAACAAAAAAAGGAAGAAAAGAAAATAAAATAAAATAAAATAATACATTCTCCCATCCTTCACCAGATGTACATCACACACCCTTCTACTATCTAAACATGTCAAAACCACCCCAATACTTCAATCCTGTTCACAAATCTTGGTTCTTCTTACCATTTTCAAGCACAAAATCAACTCTTGGTGAGAGTTTCATTTAATCTTGACTCAATCTGTCCAAAACATCAGCAACATGTCTCATTGATGGCCTTTTTTCCGGGTTACTTTGAGTGCACCCCATCGCGATCTTTAAAACCGCGATTATCTCCTCTTCTTTATCGGCATCTTGTGTTAACCCCGGGTCCAAAACATCCAAAAGTGGTTTCTTTTCTTCGATACACAACTGAATCCAATGAACAAGATCCATTTCCTCCGGGCCCACTTGCACAACGGGCGGTTTTCCAGTGATCATTTCTAGTAAAACAACGCCGAAAGAGTAAACATCCCATTTTTGTGAAGGTTTCACCACTTTGAAAGCCTCGGGTGCTTGATAATAAGAAGCTGGAGCATTTGAAGCTGAAGTTGAAGTCGCGGTTGTGGTTGTGGTTGCAACTTCTGAGACCACTCGGTTGGATTGAAGTACGGGCGCGCCACCACCGGCGATGTTAGCCAAGCGGCTAAGCCCAAAATCAGAAATTTGAGGCTCCATGTTCAAACCAAGTAAAATGTTTGACGGTTTTAGGTCACCGTGGACATACTTCTTGGGGCTGAACTCGTGTAGATATGCTAGACCTTTCGCGGTTCCTCTCATTATCTTCAAACGTACGGGCCAAGAAAGTGGCGTGAAAGATGGCACACCGGGCTTCCCTAAAAACGACAATGTCCAACGTTATTACAACTTTAAATAACATAAACACATCCAAATATCATCTTCTAAAAACATTTGATCATTATACCAAGATTTTACGCTAGAAAATTTATTAAATAACATAAACACATCCAACTATCATCTTCTAAAAACATTTGATCATTATATCAAGTTTTTAAGCTAGAAAATTACCATGAATCGCGGTTCCAAGATTACCATTGGGGACAAAGTCATAGATCAGCAGCTTCTCATCCACAGACCAATAATAGGCTCTCAAAGTTACAATATTCGGGTGCTTAAGCTTCCCAATTGCTTCGACTTCGGTTTGAAACTCTTTAAACCTTTGAGAACCACCTTCACCCAATCTTCTAACCGCGAAAGTGACCCCGTCTTCAAGTACAACTTTGTAAACAATCCCAATTCCACTTTTCCCCAAAACGAAAGCCGAAGCCTTTAAAAGCTCATCCAAATCAAACCCTAATTGCGCATCTAACGCCACAAGATCATACTGCTCAATGTGATCAGATAACGTTTCGGATTCATCTTTTTTAAAACATAAACACTCATTTCGACGCTTATTTCCCCCTTTTTCATGCCCATGTTTCTTTCCACCACAAAGACATAATCTCGAATAACAATACGAAAGAATCAAACCAATTAAGCAAATCCCAACAACATCACTAACAATTATTGCAACCACACCACTCTTACTCAACCCTTTTCGGCCCGTTTCTTGCGCCTCAGACGGGTCGCTACTAGGTAGAAACGGAAACGAAGATGGTGAGCTAGCATCATCCGGTTCACACAAATTCTTCAACGGTGGACCACATAGACCGGTGTTGCCAATGAAAGCGGTCGGCCCGCGGTTCACTAACGCACCGGTTTGTGGAATCGGACCGGTTAAGTTGTTGTAAGTAAGATCAATGTAAACCTTTTCAGGAAGATTACCAAGGCTAGGTGGGATAGAACCGTTAAACATATTATGAGATAAATCAACAGTTCCTTGCAAGTTAGACAAGTTACCCAAATCTTTCGGGATCGAACCGGTGAACCGGTTGAACGAAAGGTCAAGTTTTTCAAGAAAGCCCAAATTGGACCCAAACCCATCTGGGATTGACCCAGTGAAATTGTTTTGACTCAAATCAAGACTCCTTAACCTCTTACATTCAATCAATGAAATGGGTATTGACCCATTAAAGAAATTGTTTGATAAATCTAGTGTTTGGAGGTAACTAAGCCTGCTAACCTCAGTTGAGACTGACCCAGATAAAGAATTGCCATAAAGCACCAAACTTTGAAGCTTTTGAGCTCTGAAAACCTCAAATGGTAACCCACCCATGAACCTATTGCTCCTTAAGTTAACATGTCTGAGCTCAGAAAGAGAGCCAAGAACAGGGGATATGAACCCTGAAAGCTTCTTTTGGGGTATGCTAACAGAAATAACTTTCTGATCTTTGCATGCAATGCCATTCCATGAACAAGGGGTTTCATCAGAATAGTTCCAGTTGGTTAAAGACCCTTCAGGGTCTTGTGTAATTGACTGTTTGAAAGTCAAAAGAGTGTAGCCTTCATCGTTTAAACAAGTTACATGAACTATGAATGTGAAATGGGAGTTGCATAAAATCAAGAAAATTGAAACAACATAAGCAGGTAACATCATTTCATGTAAAGCTGAAAGCTTACAGCTTTATATGAAATTGGACCAATTTGGTTACTAAACTTACAACATCAAGAAGAACAGAAGAACAGAAATTTGTGGAATCTTGAAGTTGTGTGTGTGTGTGAGAGGTTGTGTGTAAATTGTAAAGTGAGTGTGGAAAGCATTGGAAAAAGGGAAAGTCTAAATTGTTTTCAGCCTACAAGACATTGGGAATGGGTTGGGTCATTCTATTCCCACCCCCCCTAATTACTAATTACACCCCCCCTATTAAAAACATCACATCCATCAATCACTTGGTTTTTGTTTCTAGCCTATTTTGTCTTTTTGTTGTCTTTTTTATTCATTTATTTAATTAGTTAGTATTATTATTATTATTAATTAGTATTTGTTTATTATTTAATTAGTTAGTATTATTATTATTATATTTATTATTATTAGTAGTAGTAATGATATAGTATTTATTATTAGTTTTTATTGTTATAATTTATCAAATTATATTTATAGCTGTAACAAAAGCTATATAAAAATAAGTATTTTTTTACAAAATTATTATCATTTAATAATTTACATACAGAGGTTTAATCGATACACCCCCCAAATGTAGCAGGTTGTGCTATCCAAGACTTATACATATTTTGACGTGATTCAAATATATTCTCCCAGCCAGCTGCATCATTTTCTCTCATTAATTTCCATAGGTTGTTTGTGCTGGCAATTGTATACTCTCCTTGCAATTCTACCATTATAAAATGGTTACCATTCACGTGTGCAATTGTAATTATTTTTTTTTCTGGGAACTCGTGAGGGCCTCTCCAAAGCGGAAAACAAGTAGAACTGTTTCTTTTTTCTTGAGATAAAAAATGAACGATCACATTAAACTTGTTCGCAATCAAGAATCCTGCCTCTGGCATAATCATCCAGTGTTTTTCAGGTGCAAACCCCGATCCTGACCAAGCCAAGGACGTGAACACATCTTTGAATGAGCCTAAGAAAGCCTTAGTGTACTTATTTCTAAACTCGAGTAGCTCTTCCAACAGTGATCTCCGGATAAATAACCATTCATCTTCACCGTACCCGAGAGCAGAAGCTGTCGCCCGAAACCCACAATTTCCATCACCTAACACGTTATGTATGCGTGTAACATACGCATGGAAGATTTTTGGAATTAGATGAATATAGTTGTGTATCACCTGTGATGCTTGATCTTGGTTCAACCCCATGAAGTCATAGCCTGGCGCACTTGTAGAGTTGGCGAAAGAACTTTGTCCGACAATATCTTGGTTCAACCCCATGAAATCATATCCCGGTGTGTTTAAAAGGTTGGTAAAAAAACCTTGTCCGTCTGTATCTTGTGTCATGAACGGACTTGGTTCACCAGGATCGTCCTTGAATGGTTTTTTTCCGTAAATATCTTGATTTATGAACGAACTTGTTTCACCAGGCACTTGATAGTTCACGTCTGGACTGATGTAACCAACATAATCAGCAGTCTCTAGATACCCGAATGAACTATGTCTCCAAGGCTCTTGAGTGTAATCATGATCTTGGGAGTTCACAAATGAACTATGCCTTGCAGGTTCTTGAGTGTAATCCTGCTCTTGATAGTTCGTAAATGAACTATGCCTTCCAGGTTCTTGAGTGTAATCCTGCTCTTGATAGTTCGTAAATGAACTATGCCTTGCAGGTTCTTGAGTGTAATCATGCTCTTGATAGTTCGTAAACGGACTGTGCCTTGGAGGCTTCTGAGAGTAGCTTCGTTGAGGGGGCGGTTTAGCAATTGCAGGGTTCGGTATTGTTTGTTGTTTGGATTTTGTAGTTGGTCGTCCACGAGTATTTTTTTTAACATCAGGTTCTTCAAGTACTATTCAAGTAATCCAAAACATCTGCAAAGATAATAATGATGATAACGATGGTAACAATAATACTAACAGAATTATAGTAATAATACATACCTTGATGATGGATTAACATTGCCTGAAGTTGCTTGTAATTTTGGAGGAATGATGTCCACGTTTGAGATTCAACGAGTGCATTCCACATTATATTGAAGATTTTCCAATCATGATCCGTGGTGAAAAATGATTTGCAGTTTCTAAATACACTTTGAGAAACGTGCCATCAAAGATTTCCCTTTATGATCCGTTGCTCGAATTTTATCACGTGCGTTATATATGTTTTTAATTGTAGAGACATTATTTTCATCACGCTCCTTCATAACACCTAAAATATCTTTTGGGAACACACCATTCCCCGTCAACTCTGCCACCAATTGGTGTTCATTAGGTGTCAATCGTTTGAGGATTGGGTGTCCCTCCATATATTCTCCGGGTGGATGGTTATGCTCACCAGGTTTTACTTTTAACGTCCAAGAACCCTTCTTTTTTGAAAATTTCCCTACCATTTCAAACGGGCAATTTATCTTTCTAGTGCCGGTCTCTCTACTTGAATCTTTATCTGATTTATACACACCACCACGATCACACATAAGTACAACTTTAGACACGTAACCATTTTTAGCTTTCGATCTTTTAGTCACCATAGCGTAACCAAGACTACGTCCGGTGTTTCTAACCCATTCCATCAACTCTTCACGAGACTTGAACACCTAAAAGTGAACTAATATTAGTTACAAAATATTAGGTGAACAAGCTTGAGTAGTTACAAAATATATATTATCCAAACAAACTCATTTAAACTAAAACAAGACCCTTAACCTAGCTAGATTATATAACTAAGCTGAAACTTGAAACATGGGAATTAAAAACTATACCTGATCTGTTGAAAATCCAGACATCTCTTTAACTTTCTGAATGCTATAAAAGTTGAATAAGAAAAAATAAGAACATGAATCAAAGATAAGAAAAAATTACACAACGAATAAAACTATACCCTCTTGATGCTCTTGTGTCACTTTGTAAAATTTTAGATTGAAATTTGAGAGAGTAGCACCAATTATAGTAGGCAGTAGCACCAATTATATGATCCACGTTTTTTTTAATAATAATAATAATAGTAGGCATTTCTTGACTTGATATTTGTTTTCTGTTTTGAGGCAGTAGCACCAATTATAGTAGGCAGTAGCACCTTATTCTTGACTTGGTGTTTTTATTATTTTTTTTTACAAACTTTGGGTGTAAAAAACTACTCCCTCGGGAACCACGTGCCACGGAGGGGCGTTGACCACGATTTTTTTTTTTACAACTAGATCCGTATATTTTAACAACATTCGTAAAAAAAAAATTTCAAACGGCGCGCCCGAGGGGGTAGTTTTTTACACCCAAAGTTTGGTGTTTTTATTATTTTTTTGTTTTTTCTTTTTTTTTACAAACTTTGGGTGTAAAAAACTACCCCCTCGGGAACCACGTGCCACGGAGGGGCGTTGACCACGATTTTTTTTTTACAACTAGATCCGTATATTTTAACAACATTCGTAAAAAAAAAATTTCAAACGGCGCGCCCGAGGGGGTAGTTTTTTACACCCAAAGTTTGGTGTTTTTATTATTTTTTTGTTTTTTTTTTTTTTTTTACAAACTTTGGGTGTAAAAAACTACCCCCTCGGGAACCACGTGCCACGGAGGGGCGTTGACCACGATTTTTTTTTTACAACTAGATCCGTATATTTTAACAACATTCGTAAAAAAAAAATTTCAAACGGCGCGCCCGAGGGGGTAGTTTTTTACACCCAAAGTTTGTAAAAAAAAAAAAACAAAAACAAAAAAACACTAAATTATACTAAAAGGACAACAAAAAGACAAAAAAGACAAAAAACAAAAAGCAAATGATTGATTGATGGATTGATGGATGTGATGTTTTTGTAGGGGGGTGTAATCAGGAATTAGGGGGGGTGGGAATAGTATCACCCTTGGGAATATTGTTTATTAATAATAGAACTACTTTCTAGAGTTGGTAGGTTTTTTTAGAAAAGTATAGCTATATGCAAAAATTAATCAAAATAATCACTTTTTGTCATGTGATTATATCATGCTTATAAACATTTTTTAATAGAGAGTTAATATTCAAACACCATTTCCCTCTATCTCTTTCTATATATACGTAAATATATAAAGAGAGATAGAGTGAAAAGGGATGTGAAAATAAGATTTTAGGGTGTGAGAATAGTGGAAGCCTTTTTAATAATAGAACCGTACAAAATTCGAAAGGATTCATGTTGGGTTATCGTTATCATTCTATAATTAAGGAAATTATATTTATTGCTTAGTGGAGATGGATATCATCAGATGATTTCGCTGGTAATACGATAATGTTTCAGTAATCCATGAGTGATTCAATATGGAGTTTGTCGTTGAAGTAAGTTCTTAAAATTAATATACATTTAAGGAATAGAATGAAGTGTACAATTAGATAAAAACCCTAAAGTTTTCCTTAAAGAATAAGAATATGTTTGATATGGAAGATTTTATGGGTCCTAATAAGGCCGGTGGGTGTGGCTTAACGTCACCGCGCAGCCTCATCGTCTATAACGTCCTGAGGGTGCCATCGGCCACACGCGGCAGCGAAAGGGGGCGCCATCTTCAACTCGTCAGCATGTTAACGAGGGGGAATTGCTTTGATCGAGGGGTGTTTGATCAAAATGAGGGCGCTATAGTGTAATGTGAGTAGTTAAACCACATCCTCCAAGTTAAAGGAAGGGCTTTAAAGCCCCCCTGTGTAACGTAGACATGACGTGGAGCTGAGGTAGCGTGATAAAGCCCCTAGGGGTTTTATACCACACCCTCCAGCCTAAAGACACACCCTAAAATCTTAATTTCACACCATGTATACGAGGCGTATAATGTTATACGGCTCGTATAGAATAATCTGACATGACAAATATTGGGTCGTATAATATTATACGACTCGTATGTGATATTATACGGCTTGTATAAATGGAGAAAATATTAGGTCATATAACATTCTATACGGGCCGTATAACATTATACAGGTCGTATACATTATATGATGTTTGGGGCGTAAACATTGTATACAGGTCGTATAATGTTATACGACGCGTATACTTGGAGAGAAAAAAACATTCTCTTGCATTTTTTTCGTGCAACAATCAGTTATACGTCCCGTATAACTCTATACGGGCCATATACATGTAGGTGTGTGAAAACAACATTTTAGGGTGTGTCATTATAGTGGGGGCATTTTATAGATATCGTACTTTTTTAGGTTGTCGATTAAAAAATATTTATATAAATCTTGCGTGTTTTTTGATTTTAGAACAAAACTTGAGATGATAATAATTTCATGATTTAATTATTCAAGATTTATACCTTTCTTTAGATAATGATAATGGTTAATGTTGCTACAAAGTTTTAAGGGATGATTGTCAAAGAAAAGTTGTATTTTCTACCTTCATGATCCGAATCGACATGAGAGTAAGGATACAACATACAAAGTAAAATTGTTTACGTAAATAATTTGTCTATATGTAGAACGAGGTTTCTACATATAGATAATATATGATAAGGTATGAAATGTCATGAAGATACACCTAAGCAAGGAGTGTCTAAATATTTCCTATAATAATGACTTATTATGGTAAGGAACTAAGGATGTAAAACTTTTGTAAGTTGAATTATAGTGTCTTGAAGAGTAAAAAAAACGTATGAAGCACTTGACCATTCAATTAAGACTCGTGTAGATTATAATAATGACTTATTATATGTCATAGGTGTGTTATGTGACAAATGTAGGTCTTACCAAGTGCTAGGTATACATTTGGTCTAAAAAGAAAAGATTGCTATGTGTATTTTCATGGGATTTCTCAAAGTGGGATAAACATAAATGTTTACGAAATGTGTTTTTTAAGTAGAGATGATCATGCATAATGTTGAGTTTTTGTCACATTTTCATACTTGGTAGATCACTTGATTATAAAATTGATTAGATTATTCTTATTGGGATGGTACCCCGCTACATCCACAAAGTCGAAAAATCCGTTAAGTCAAATATTCTTAAAGTAAACATATTCACAAAGTAAGTCTAACATATCAGAAAGTAATTCGACATATCATAGATACAACAAATGCTTATAGTGTTACTCTAACGTTGCTTGCACAAATTAGCAATGTTTTATGTGCAAATATTTCGCTATTCTTACTTGTAAAAGACGCGTTTGCATGTTATCTCTTTTGTTTGTACTCGTCAAAATAATCTAAACCCACATAATTTTTGTTAACTTTAAGTTGAGAATACTTCGTTTATTATAAATAACATTATATATATAAATGTTCTCCATTCATTCATTCCAACTAAGGCTGTTCACGAGTCGAACCGAACCGATCAGACCTTTGCTCTTGCTCGGTTCGTTTACAAACCGATCCGAACCGAACCGAGCGTTTTTTCAACCGAGCCAAAGTCGAGCGAGCGTCTTTCGATCCGAACATTTTTCGAACGAACGTCGAGCGAGCATCGAGCGTTGCAGAATAAACAAGGAAAGTGACGATGGGAGTGCTAGTTATTAGAATAAAGTGCAGTTTTCGTCCCTGATGTTTCGTCCAATAGAACACAAGTAAAAATTTAACAAATAACAAGGAATACAAAAACACTCAACTTGTTCTATCGAGATTAACTAAGCGGGAAGATAAATCGTCGACCGATTGAAACATACCCTTGTTCTATCGGAAGTTTGAAATTGAATGGATCGATTGAAGCTAAACCCTTGCGAGTTGGCGTCTTGGCGAGTGGCGATGGAGAAATCGAACAACGATGGCCAATGGGGGTTTTGATTAGGGTCTTGCACTTCTGAATCAAATGGCGGGTTGAGACTTGAGTATTGATCGACGTTTCACATTGTAGAATATGAAATTTTGACTCAATTACTCAAATGGACATTTAAGTATTGGATAATGGACTATTGGTATTGGATTTCAATTCTAATTACTTAAATGAGCTCTATTTGGATTTTGGACCAAACATTATATGTATATATATATATTAAAAGATAAATCGAGTCAACCGAGCCGAACCGAACTGAGCGGACCTTTGCTCGTGCTCGGTTCGTTTACAAACCGAGCCGATCCGAACCGAGCATTTTTTTTAATCGAGTTGAATCGAACGAACAAATTTCAAGCATTTTCCGAGCGAGCATTGAACGAGCGTCGAACGCCGAGCAATTTGAACAGGCCTAATTCCAACTATAAAACACAACTAGAATACAATGTCTTTTACTTGATAGATTATTTTTCCAAAAAAATATTAATAATTTGACAGGCCACCACACTTTGACCTGCTTTATGATAACACCACCACCACCCCTAGTTTAGTAATCAGAACCAACGGTCGTGATCTTTTGGAGCCTGTGGGTCCAGAGATTGGTTTTATACATAACCACACGAGGGATGATATCATAATAATGCAAATTCCAGCCGACACAGAGCTGTGTGGGCCTGTGGGCCCGCAAAGTATGGGCTATGGACACGTGGAGCGGCCCAACTACCCCTTTGTGAAAATTGTGATGGCTCCTAAGGCTTGTGGGTATAGTGGTGCACAAATCGGGTTTTTTTAAAAACCGGGTTTCGGGTAGGATCGGGTTCGGGTAGGATCGGGTTTTACAAAATTGGGTTTTTTTTAAAACCGGGTCGGGTCCGGGTTTTCTACCAAAAATGTATACCCTATATACCCGGGTTCGGGTAGGGTTTTATAAAACCCGGGTATTATAATACCCTATTTCCGGGTTCGGGTCCGGTCCAGGTATTCATCAGGTAGGGTTCGGGTATGCATCGGGTTGGGAAAAAACCCGCACCGGGTATTAAAAAAACCCATCCGGAACTATGCTTATAAAATGTATCAAACATAACTCTCACACATAGACATCAATCTATTGATAAACAGAGGTACAATTTATAAACAGAGGCACAACTTATAGTTCTTCATGTGGTTATTCTTGAACTTTATAAACAGAGGCACAATTTATTAAATACAAAAACTAATAATGATATTAAACAAACAAAGAAAATAGAAGGGCCAACATATATTGGCATATTTGTTTCCACTTGTAATGAAATATACTAAATAATTAAGTAACGGTGGCAAATATCATTAGAAACCTAATAATTAAACAAGATTACATCAAATTGCATACATAATTTTGTTAAATCATAAGAACTAGAAGTCTTAATGCATACATAATTAAACAAGATTACATCAAAATCGGGTTTTTTAAAAAACCGGTTCCGGGTATTTATAAAACCCGGTTCTGGGTTCGGGTTCGGGTATTTATAAAACCGGGTTTCGGGTATAAACCGGGTATAAAAAAAACCGGTTCCGGGTTCGGGTTTTAGATCAAATATGCATACCCGGTCCCTACCCTACGGGTAGGGTCGGGTTCGGGTATAAAAAACCCGGGTTTTATAATACCCGGTTCCGGGTTTTTTTTTCGGGTCCGGGTTCGGGTTTTTTGTGCACCACTATGTGGGTATGGTGACGGAGATGAAGCCGGCGACGGGATGAAGACGGAGGGGGCGGCGTGGGAGGACGGGCGTCGCCGAGGGGGGGCCCATTGTTTTGCTCCGTCCTGGACGTCGGAATACCGACGGAGAGGACGATGACTGGACGGCGACGGGGGTGGCGGCACGGTGTTCAAACCGGCGACGGACCGGGACGGTAGGGGGACGACCCCCATACCGTCTAGCCTAAGGGTTAGTTACTTCTACTGGTGGGGGAATAAATGAATCAATACAGTGTTGTAATTAATTAATTGTGTCAGAAAATATATTGTTAAAAAAGAAAATAGAAAATAATATTTAGAAGTCCTTTGGCAATTGGCAGTAGTTAATTAAGAAAACAATGTTTATTAAACTCTTAATTTTATGTATTCAAATCTACTCCCCAACCCCAAATGTTGATATCTTCAACCTGTACAATTTTTAGTTTCACAACACATTTTTTATTGTTAGCAACTTTTTTTTTGATGAAGTGGGTCCCTATCAAAGTAATTAGTTTAATTTGGAGATTAATCCAAAATCGTCTACCCCTCTCTACGAATATCACCGGAAGAGGAGTGATTGTATGCCCGACCATATGCCCTCTATGCCGATTGGAAGGGAAAGTGGCGCCCATATGCTAAAGAGATTTGGAGAGGGTCTCATGGTGGGTCGACAACGATTTTACAACTTATTCAAAGGTATATGATCTACTAGGGGAGCGTTTGAAGTCCAATATCCTAAAAAAGGAGAAAAAAAGGATGGTTCGCGATAATATACATAATGTGTGGGCTTTGTGGAAGGTACGAAACGAATGGGTTTCAATAAGGAAAGAGTCAAACATGAGAAATGTGTTGAAGACGCTAGGCTTCAAGCTTTCTCTTGGATATCCTTCTTTTTTTTTTTTTTTTTTTGAACGGCAAATTTGGATCACTGACGGACCACTGGAGTATCATCGTGCCACCAGCGGAACCACCCGATCATATCCATCTCCACTAGGCATAATGCCTATATATCAATTCAGGAGGAAACCCAATAAATATGGGAAAACCCCCTTGTGGGAATCGAACCCAGGACCTATTGGTCCCAAAGCTTTATCCCACCCACAAGATGCCACTATACTATAAAGCCATTGGCTTTCTCTTGGATATCCTACTTGGCAAACATACACATAGAATGGATGTACACCGATTGAAAGACAATATTTATATTTAATTTTATGTTACACTATACAATTTGAATGTAGTATATAATGTTTGTAATCTATTCAGTTTGAATGTAGTATTTAATGACTGTAATCTATTATTTGTAATTTTCCAGCTCCATGTTGTCTATCTTGGTCTATAAAATTATTGCTGTTAAAACTAATATTTTTTAAAAGGCTGAAAAAATAATTTATTGGTTTCTATAGTTTTACATTACACTCTTATTTTAATTACATTAGTTTTTCTGTTTTTTTCTTTTGTTACAACTATGGTTATAAATTTTGACATGCTGTCCATGACCTGATAATCTTTTTTATTGGGTGACTGATTTTTGTATTGTTTTTTGTGTTTTCAGATGAAAAAGCCAAGGGGAAGTTTCCAAAAACATGAAATCCTGCCTAAAAGTCTGAACAATCATCTTTTTTTTTTTCTTTTTCCATTTGGGGCTCCATATTTGATTTGTAGAGAAAATTTTACATGCATGTTTTCCTTTTATTTTATTTCTTTTTGATGAAAAACTACATCCATCACATCTGTTCTCTCTTTTGTTAAAATTTCTCTCACCACTTTTTCTTACAATTTCATTATGTAGTTTTTTGGCTTTCAAAAAAAGATGTTATAGTTATTGCTAGGTTTACACACTGTACACAACCAAATCAATGATGCGTCACAACAAAGTTCAAAATGATCGACGATAAGAGTTTAAAACATGGAGGGTTGTTCGAACATATCAAACATGTAATGGAACTACTTAGCTATCGTTCGAATCACATGTCGACTAGATCAAACAAAAACAAAGTCAGATTGAACTAATGTCTTTGTTAGAAGTAGAATCGAACAAGAATCGTAAGAGAGAGAATAAGCTCAATTCATTTCCAAACTAATCAATACAATCGGTTACAACAGTATTTAACCCTAATTACCGAACTAACTGATTAACTAACAACAACACTATTGATCCCTCTACTTTCTATTATTTGCATATTAACCCCCTATCCTCTCATTTTATTACACATACAACAAACATGTAACAACACTCCCTCCTCTAAAAATTCTTGTCCTCAAGAATTAACTTGAAAGTCTGGGAATCTGACCATAAACACATCAGCGTCCACCCAAGTGGCATCATGTAATGGCAAGTTGGACCATTGAATTAAGAACTGCACTCCTGCATGCCTTCCTTTTTTAACCAATTTTCTCTCTAAAATAGCTAAAGGCTGCATAGTAAAAGACCCTTCCTTTGGTAATGGACAAACAACATCTCCTGGTCCTTCAGCTTTCTTGAGCAGCGAAACATGGAAAGTAGGATGAATTTGGGACCCACTTGGTAAATCTAAAGTATAAGCTGTAGTACCCACTTTTTTAATTACCAAGAAAGGACCAAAGTATTTTTGTGTGAGCTTTGAGTATTTATGCTTCCTGAGGGATGTTTGAACATGTGGTTGAAGCTTCAAATAGACCCAATAACCTTCATTAAACTGTCTTTCACTTCTGTGTCGATCTGCAAATTGCTTCATGCGATTTCTTGCTTTGTTCAAAGAGTCCCTTAAAATTCTCAACATAGATTCTCTTTCATGAAGCCAATCTTCCAAAGCCTGAACATTCGTATCGCAAGGAATGTATGGGAAGTGAATAGGAGCATCTCTGCCGTATAAAGCTTTGAAGGGAGACATCTTAATGGCAGAATGCCAAGTTGTGTTGTACCACCACTCAGCTAGTGGTAACCATCTTACCCACGACTGAGGTTCATCCATAACCATACACCTCAAGTACGTTTCCAAGCACCTATTTACTACCTCAGTCTGCCCATCTGACTAAGGATGATAAGCAGTGGATAGGGCTTGGTCAATTCCTTGCAACCTTAAGAATTCCTTCCAAAACAAGCTCATGAATAAGGGATCTCGGTCTGAAACAATTCTAGCAGGACATCCATGCAGTTTGAAAACATTATCCATCATACATTGAGCTACCTTGACTGCTGAATAAGGATGTTTTAAAGCCAAAAAATGAGCATATTTTGTAAAACGATCGACAATCACCAAAATCACATCTTTCCCTCCTGATTTAGGTAGACCACTGATAAAATCCATTGACACATCCGTAAAAACTGACTGCGGAATAGGTAAAGGATTCAGTAGTCCTGGTGTAGCAATTGCTTCATACTTTGCTTTTAAACAAGTACTGCATTGTTTAATCAGATTCTTGATGTCTTTATAAGCCTTTTTCCAGAAAAACATGTCTTTAAAACGTTGTAAAGTAGCTTGCATACCAGAATGGCCTCCCACAGGTGAACTATGACATAAATCCATAATAAGCTTTTTTAACTCAGCATTATCCCCAATCCACAACTTGTTTTTTCTTGTGAGAACAGACCCATCCCATTTCATATGTTTAATTGCCATACCCTGCTGTAATTGCTGAATCATATTTTGAGCTACCAAGTCTTCTTCCCAATGTTTTTTTATCCTTTGTAATAACAGTGGGTCATAAGAGGAAATAGCAAGTGAAAATAGAGTAGCCCCATGAACACGAGATAATGCATCTGCAGCTTTGTTCTCAGACCCTTTCTTGTATATAATATGATAATCGTAGCCCATCAGTTTGCTCAGCCATGTATGTTGTAATGGAGTAGTGATCTTCTGTTCTAAAAGATGTTTCAAGCTTTTCTGGTCGGTCTTGATAACAAAGTGTTGCATAATCAAGTACTGGTGCCACTGCTTAACTGCTAACAGAATGGCTAGAAGCTCTTTTTCATAGACAGATAATGCACATTGACGAGCAGATAAAGCTTTACTTACAAACGCAATAGGGTGATTATTCTGCATGAGAACAGCACCCAATCCCTTTGAACTTGCATCCGTTTCTACCACAAATTCTTGGGACCAATCAGGGAGAGCCAACACAGGTGCATTGCTGAGTGCCTGTTTCAATGTATCAAATGCAAGCTGAGACTCAGCAGTCCAAAAGAAAGCATCTTTCTGCAACAATGCTGTCAAGGGTTTAGCTAAACTGCCATAAGAGGCTATGAAACGCCTGTAATAACCAGATAATCCGAGGAACCCCCTCAACTGCTTTACATTAGTGGGTGGTGGCCAATTCTGTATTGCTTCAATTTTAGAAGGGTCAGTTGAAACTCCCTCCTTAGAGATAATATGACCCAAGTATTCAACTTGTTTTCCACCAAAAGTACATTTAGACATTTTAGCATATAACTGTTGATCTCTGAAAATCTGTAGTACCTCTTTAAGGTCGGCCACATGCTGTTCCATAGACTTGCTGTAAACGAGAACATCATCAAAGAAAATTAGTACTGATTTCCTGAGCAACTTTTTAAACACCGAATTCATCAAAGCCTGGAACGTGGCAGGGGCATTAGCTAGCCCAAAGGGAAGGACCAAAAACTCGAATAACCCCTGGTGGGTTCTAAAAGATGTCTTGTGGATATCCCCTTCGAACATTCTCACTTGATGATACCCCGAACGTAGGTCCAATTTCGAATAAAACTCAGCTCCCCCAACTCTTCTAATAGCTCTTCAATTAATGGAATGGGAAAACGATTTTTAACCGTATGATCATTTAATTTCCGATAGTCTACACAGAGTCTCCAACTTCCATCTTTTTTTTTAACAAGGACTACTGGAGAAGCAAAAGCACTAACACTTTGTCTGATTATGCCCATATCTAACATCTCTTGTACCATCTTTTCAATTATGTTTTTCTGTCCCATAGGGTATCGGTAAGCTTTTTGATTAACGGTAACTGCTTCGTCCTTCAACTGAATTCTGTGATTAAACTGTCTATCAGGTGGTAAAGACTTAGGTATTTGAAACACATCTTGATACTCTTGCAACAACTCAGTAATTCTGACATCATGAACTTGTTCTTGTACTTTAGCTTGGTGATGGAATGTATCAGTTCCCTCCATTTGCATACTAAACATTTGCACTTTCATATGATCACCAGGCTGCATTAGTAAACTTGACAGTTTTTCCAATGAACATAATGCCACCCCATCTTGAGTCACCCCTTTCAACTTAATTGATTTTGAGCCTACCAAAAACTGCATAGTGAGCTCTTTGAAGTTCCATACAATATCATTTAATGATTGCAGCCATTGTACTCCAAGAACCATGTCATAATTGTCCAAGGGTAGTAAGAAAACATCAGTTTTAAACCAACTTCCCTGCATCAACCATTGGAAGTCCTTACATAACTGATTACATTCTAAGGCCTTACCATTCGCTACTTTCACCTTCATGAGTGGTAGTTCCCTAGTATGACATTGTAATTTTGTTGCTAATTTTGAATCAACAAAATTATGAGTAGACCCTGAGTCGATTAGAATTTGCAATTGCCTAGTTCCAATTGTTCCAACTACCCTCATTGTTGAAAAAGAAGTAACCCCCAATAATGCATGAATAGAGAGTTGAGCATCTAGGTTCGACTCCTGAATTTCCTCATGTGACTCCTCAATCTTTTCTAACTGTTTGTACTTGCAGTTGTGAGTAGGAGTGTATTTCTCACTACACCAAAAACATTCACCCCTGGCTCTTTTTTCCTCAGCCACCCTTGCAGGAACTTTCTTAACATTTTTCACCATTTTACTAGCAGGTGGTGTAGGTAATAAAGCTAAAGTGTTCACAGGATTTACCACTGCCTTAGTACCACTGGTAGAAGCTATGCTATTACTTTTGACTGATGTGTTATTACTGTTCCCACCCCAATTACTTTTCTTATTGTCCTTATCCCCAAATAGGGTAGAATAGACCACTGACTGCTGTTTTGCCATGGCTATAGCATCCCTCGTACATTTCGGTTTAAAGATCTTAACCAAGCATCTAACCTCCGGTTTTAACCCCCCCCCCCCCCCCCACAAACAAACTTGCAGCATACTCATCTGTCAATTTTACCCTATTCAACAGTGTATCAAAATCTCTAGTGTATTCTTGGAGGGTACCTGTTTGATGAAGGTTCTTCAACTCCTCCATAGGATCTTGTGACAACCTTTCTGAAAATCTGTTTTCGATGGATCTGCAATATTCTTCCCATGTTATATCTGCAATGTCACAATCTTGACTGTCAAAATACCCTTGATGCCACTCTAATGCTGCACCCTCTAGGTTGATGATTGCGTAATGGACCTTTGCTACATCTGGAGTTCTGTCCACAGCGAAGAAATGATTGCAACGGATAATCCATCCTTCAACTTCCTCCCCATTGAACTTAGGGAAATCCAACCTTCCGGTACGAACCAACCTTTGATCATGATGACCTCCTATTTCGGTAGCCATACGATCAATCTTATCATTAATCTCCGCCATTTGTGTAACCAGATTCGTCATACTCGTTTGTAACAGCAAAATAGCTTGTGAATTCTGCTCTAAAACTACTTGTTGAGTTCCAATTATTGTCGAGTGTTCTTGACAGAACTTTTCCAATCTTTCCATCGTTTGATGCCTTGTCAACATACACAAACAGATCAATCGAACAGATACGCCTGATAAGAATCAATCGAATCGATGATTGATTCCAATTAGAAAAAAAACGAACCAGAATTAATCGAACAAATGATTAATTCTTCTATGAATGAATCGAACGAATTTGCAGTGAACTACGAATCAAATTGAATCAATCGAGCTCCGAGAATCGGTAGCTCTGATACCAATGTTAGAAGTAGAATCGAACAAGAATCGTAAGAGAGAGAATAAGCTCAATTCATTTCCAAACTAATCAATACAATCGGTTACAACAATATTTAACCCTAATTACCGAACTAACTGATTAACTAACAACAACACTATTGATCCCTCTACTTTCTATTATTTGCATATTAACCCCCTATCCTCTCATTTTATTACACATACAACAAACATGTAACAGTCTTTTCCTCGAAATCACTAGTTTGTAACAAATTTTTTTAGATGGAAAAAAATGACTCATGATTATAACACATACACATAACTAAATAATCCAAAAACGAAAAGAAGATACATAGATAATAAAAGTTAAACAGTCGATTCGATATAGAATAGCGGTTCCACTTCCAAACCTGACCAAACCATTAAGTTGCCATAACCAAACCATGAACCAAACATTTGGACCACAAACTGTCCAAAACCGGACTTTCGAGTTCCAGCCCAAACCAGAAAATTTTTGAAAGCAGGATCTGAAACCTTTACATAACACTATAACAGATATAAGAAGAGTTGTACATTTTACTAGCATTTCAACATAAATAAGCTTACGCGTATCTTAAGCTTTATGTTTACTTTTCCTCTTCTTTTCTACAATACAACAAACATTAACGATACTATACCGATTGTAGATTGATTAAAGCTTTTCAAACCGACCCACGCCACCTTGTTCCGGATTCTCTAAAGATGTCATAGACAGTCCATTTTCATGCCTTTCCCATCCACCCGTATCCGCCTTCAAATGGACCACGTAATAAACGATTGATGCTGCCATTGAAATTAATGTCAAGGCAGCCCCACCAGCGAACACGCCTTTGCGTAGGGTTTCACAAGACAGCTCGTTACCACGGTAGATGCCTCGATATTTAGTGTGGTAAGCATTTTTTGCAGATCCTGCAAGCAAACATGCTTCTGCCCCAAGAAAGCTGACCCTGTTCACGTGTTCAGAGGGTAACAACAATTACTTTCTCATTCGAGAGGTGGCGATATGGTCAAGTTGGATAATGTGTCAAAACAGTACCACATGAAACGTCAAACACATGTATATTTTAGTAATATAAACATATTCTTTTCCTTGTCTGATTTTTCGTTCATTATTATTATTTATTTACTTTATTCACTATGTTTCAGGATGTGTGTGAACACATTCCACTGTTTACATAATCATTTAGATATAATAACCTTTGTGTACGATAGGGGTGCAAACGAGCCAAGTCGCTCGCGAGCTACTCGAGATCGGCTCAAGAAAAAGCTCGAAACGAGCCGAGCTTTATCGAGCCCGAGCCGAGCTTAAGCCTAAAATGAAGCTCGTTTAGTTATCGAGCCCAAGCTCGAGCCTGGCATGTGAAGCTCGTTAGGCTCGTCGAGCCTTATCGAGCCTTAGTGTAATAGTAGTTTTTGTTAACTTTTAATAGCATGTACCCCTTATTTAAAGTTATTTAGTAAACGAGCCGAGCCGAGCTAATATAAACTTGTTTACGAGCCGAGCGCGAACCTAAAAATAAGCTTTATTAGTAAACAAGCCTGAGCCCAAGCTTCACTTATCGAGCTCACGAGCCTAAAGGTATTATTAATATTTTATTTATTTAAGATATTAATTAAAAGATAATAAACGAGCCGAGGCTCGAGCTTGAGAAACTACCAACGAGCCGAGCTTGAGCTCTTATAAGTTAATCGAGCTCGGGCTCGACTCAGCTCGTTTGCACCCCTAGATATAACATATAAATAACCTTTGTGTACAACCTAAAAAGTTATATGTATAACCTCTCGACGCACAAAACTTTCACGTGTACAAGAGGCGCTCCTGATGCACATGCCTCATGTGTGCATGTCGCTTCAAGAAGTCAAAAGCGCAAAGTCTTGCGTCTAAGTGTACCTCGCGCCTAGGCGCGCCTGAGGCTCACTTTTTAAAACCAAGGCTTCTTGTTCATGAATATCAAGAAGATTACTCTACATCAACCATTGAAACCACCATTGATTCATCTACTGCCTTCTTTTTGTTCAACCTACCCATAGCAGAAACAAAAATCTGGGTCGTGGTGCTCCTAAGAGGAGAATCAATTCTTTTGTTGTGATTTTTGCAGGTATTATATGATTTCTTAGCAGCTACCTTATTGGATCAAAACTTTCTGAATCCGAATCTACACTAGTGGCACACAGTCCCCATGGTTTTGGGCAAAACCACAGGGGCTAATCATCTCGTCCAATTTTCGACTCGGTGATACCTCACGGATACAGTAATGCAACACCTACATTATACTTGAATTATTGTCAAACTAAAGCTCCTCTCATTGTTTTACCGATCATGCATTTACTACACCTACTAATCTTATCAGCCTTCTACATCATGTTTCTTTAACACGCCTCCAATCTAAACTCTAAATTATTTTCCTCATGTCCTAAATATAATTTATCTTGGCTAGAAACAGTGTTGTACTACCAGACTATCAGTCACTCACTCACAATGGGCCTTCTTTCTTTCGTCACACCAAGTCACCAACTTACTTTTGGTAAATATAATCAAATGCTCAAAAACCAGATTTTTGTAAGTTAATTTACCATTAATAATTTTGTCTCAGTTAGTTTGAACCTTTTGGTTATTCTGTGAAGTACCTTAGAACCGGTAATCCTTTGGTTTTTTAGTGACGTGCTTAAAACTGGTAAGCTACCTACATCACAGCAGTTCTGGTTTTTTTTTCAGTGATAATCTTGTTTCATGATCCTCAAACTCGCTCCAGTGTTAAAGTTAAATATTGGGGGTGGGGGTTAAATTTTAATAAAGTTTAAAGTTGGTGCAATGTGCCTAGCAACTAAAACAGTACAACACTGGTGTACCTAGCTATACATTTTGTTTAAGAGCAAGAGTAGTTGTTAGACATGTCCGAGACTCCGAGTGCTACATTTACTGTCAGCTCATCAGTTTCATGACATTTTTACTAGGCGTTTACCCTCTAGGTAGTTATTTTGACTTAAGTCCAGTATGAGCGTTAAATAACCTTCCACGTAGACTACAGTGTGTACGTTAAATAAAAATTCCGAGTTATAGCTTTAGATTATTTATTTATCTACAACGTTTAGGTGCTGTTTGTTTTTTCTGTAGGAAAAGGTCTGCAGTCTGCGGACCACATCTGCAGGCATCTGCAGGAGAAGAGGTGGACCAAATGTCTGCAGTCTGCAAGGAGAAGAGGGTTTGTTTTTTATTTTTATATAAAACCTCTTCTAGTTTAGAACACACACAACACACCTCACACACACTGATCTCTCTACTCTCTCTCTACTCTATCTCTTCACCACCGCCACCACTTCACCACCGCCATCATCACCACTTCTCCAGCGACCACCACTTCTCCGCCTTCACACCTCCACTCTCCACCGCCTTCACCACCGCCACGATGATGCAGATCGATGATGATGATGATGATGTAACAAACAGAACCTTAATCCCCACGTTTGTTCTTCTTTTCCGATCATAATCTTCACTCACAGGTTCTCACTTCTCTCCCCCATTATTTATTTCAAGAATTAAGGGTTTTCATTTTGGGGGTTTAAGGGTTTTAATTAATCGTTGCTGATTTTCATATGTATTTGCTTTTCTGTTCAATTGGGTTTCTTGTAAATTGAATTTCTAGGGCTTTTTGGGTTTTGATCTACTCGTAGAATGAGTTCGGAGCAGGGGTGTCGGAGGTGGTGGCGGTGGCGGTGGCGGAGGATGTAGTGGTGGAGGTGGTGGCGGAGGATGTGGTGGTGGAGGTGGTGGCGGAGGATGTGGTGGTGGAGGTGGTGGCAGGGATGTGGTGGTGGAGGTGGTGGAAGAAAACGCCTGCCAAGAAGAGGTTCCAAGAAGACATGGGAACATGTCTGTGTGGTGAAGAGGTCTCGCAGACCTTTTTTAATGAAAGGTCTGCGAGAAAACAAACAATCTGCAGCATCCAAACGTCTGCCCGCGTCTGCGCGGCGCAGACATAAGTGGCCAGAAGTACTTCTGGCCAAAAAACAAACAGAACCTTATTGTGCTGGTTAATATAGGAGTTTAGACTTTAAACCACTTGTATAGCGGGATCAACCCATTTGGATTTTTATATAACCATGTAGCTATCATGTAACCATTCACACCCCATAGAATATCTCACTGGGCTTCCAAAGTTTCACCATTAGTTCGCCTAATCAAGATTCAATAGACCAAACATACACCCCTACCACAAACATTTGTACCAATGACCTAACAAAATACTTATTAAGATAGTACCAAGATTAGACCATCTCCAACGCACAGGGGGGAACGGGCTCCCTGACGTCCCTCCAAGTTGGCTGCCCAAACTTCTCCCCTCTCCTTACAAGTTTCTCTCTCTCTCTCATCCTCCCTCTCTCTCTCTCTCCGTGTTGGAAATCAGGCCCCAAAAACAACACACAAAAGACAAGAACCAGATAAACCTAATTAGACTCTAATTAGAAACCTCATCATCATACTCAGTAAATCCCACCAATAGCGAAGCTAAGGTAGGGTATGAGAAGGGTAAGATGTAGACAGCCTTACCTCTACCCTGTAGGAATAGAGAGGCTACTTCCAGTGAGACCCCCGGCTCGATAGTAGTTTTGCATCAAGCCTTGGACATAAGGCACATAACACTCAGCAATTGGAACAAAAGCCGATTAGTGCATGTACCCCCTTGTCTTTCGGCTATCAACACCACCACATGATGCATGATTAACTGTCCCTCGCTTTTTAACGTTATTTCCACGAAATTAGTAAAATAACGTTAAAATTAGTGCACTTTCGCTTTTGCCCGCCGCACACATATACATTATATGCGCATACCGCAAGCGGGGCGTTCAAATTAGAAACCTAATAAACTATAATATTTTACCATACTAATAAACATACCAAAATAAACTAAACCTATCTTTCAACTTTCTTACGGTTTACCCCCTCAACTTTCACATACTGAACTAATTAGAATTAACCTCCAATACTCCTCCCATCTCATAGACCCCGCCTGACCCCGCCCTTGCACACAAACTCTCCCCCCATGCGCCTTTGCCAACCGTGCAACTTGGTTTTGGAAAAGCACGACTAGGCTCGAGGTGCAGGCTTCACCACCTTAAAAAAGCAAGAAAAGCGCATTTTTTGTAGTATGAGAGGTGCGCCTTTTGTACTTTGGGTGTTTTTATGCTTTTTTATGCATCAAACTGTAGTACAATAGGTTCTTTGGCTTGTACACGTACGTTAAAATCATATATAAACCTTATTTATAGCTATATTTTGGATAAGGGATGCAAAAAACCTAGGGGATATATGAAAAAAAATTCATATAATCACCTTGCGCCTCGGATACAAAAAGCCCGACGCTTTTGTGCTTTGCGCCTCGATTTTAGACCTCGTCGCTTTTGTGTGCCTCTCGCTTTTTTAAACCAAGCATGCGCCTCCCACAGGCCACTCTACCTCAGCACATAAGCGCCACAAAGACATACCATCGGAGATGGTAAAGGAATTAATCAACCTTGTTATTTGCCATCTCATTATCTCCAATATGGCAATATATAATACAGTCTCCTAACTAATTATAGATAAGATCCCATCAGTAACTACAAATATGTGGGATATTTTACAACATAGTTTACAATAATAATATAGTCTATATTAGATAGTGATAGATGTTTTAAAACTTCATATTTGGTACACATCTTAGGAGCTATTGGACTGATCAGTTAAGTGTTTGAAAATTATTTAAATTTTTTTTTATATTATAATTTGATACTGACAGTTGCAAATTCCATGTGCAGACCAGCAGCAATTCAAAAGTGACAAGGATTAACAGTCTAGCCCTAATCTCAATTAATCATTACTCCATGACATGAAACTATAATCAAACAAGCAATCACACTGTGCCCAAGGGGGTTCACTGTCTGGTTCTGACGGTCTTTAGGTCCAACCGTGAAGTAACAGTTATTCATCATCGAAAACCAAGACCGAACCATTGAAATTTAAAACGGACCGACCGAACGAAAGTTCACAACAGAAACTGAACAGTAAACATCCATACTGAGCCCTAATTGAAACAATATTCGCAATAAACCAAATTAATTAACAATCAAGTAAACAGAAAACTCACCAGGATAAAACGAAGAAGAAAACGGCCACACTTCTCATCCTACTCCTGACAAGACCTTTACCAAAACACAAACACTTGGTAACGCCGTTAACAACCGTCTGGCTAATCAACAACAATCCAAAGGCCGATAAACCGTACGCTGTGGACGCATCGGAAGCGTAGACACAGTAATCGTACTCGTCATACTGATCAGGCACAACTTTCGCCTATCGCATATTCATTAAATAAACAAAGTATTAACTAAAAGTTTGAATTGATACAAGGATGGAGGAGATTGAGTACCGTACTACGACGTCGTTCGGCGCCGATTGCGAGGACGAAGGCCAGGAGGTGGAGAGAAACGATGACCACGACAACGGAGATTGAAACCGCCATTGACGAGCTGCTGTGCTGTGTGTTCACAGATAGTGTGCTTTTGGGGTTTCTGGCACTATATTATATGGGGTTATATGTATTTGTTGGGTTTTTGTCTTTGTAAAACAAACAGATCAGCAACCACCAAATTAGCAAATAGCAATACAAGTTAACTAGTGGGATTTCTACAGTGATAGTGGTAAGACTTTATTTTTCTTTGTGTCCACCAAGTGTTTGTAAGAAGGGATTTTTACAAAGTATCCTAATGGTAAGAAGTGTAAGAAAAATTTATAAAGTGACAAGTGTCCAATAATTTAAAAAAACTTACTACACAAAAAAAAACCCACTATAAAAAAAAAAAAACCCACTATAAAAAAAAAAAAAACCTTAAACATCCACCACCACCAAAAACCTAACCCCCCCATCACCCACAAAAAAAAAAAAAAAAAAATTTTTGCCGAGAGGGTGGGGGTTTAGGTTTTTGGGTGGTGGTGGTGGTGGGAGGTGGGTGTTTAGTTTTTTATAGATTTTTTTTAGGTTTGTGGGGGTGGTGTTAGGTTTTTTTAGGTTTTTGAGGGGCGGGGGTTAGGTTTTTTTTTAGGTTTTTGGGAGGTGGGGTGGGGGGTTTAGGTTTTTTGGGGTTTTTTTTGTGAGATATAGTTTTTTTTTTTTTTTTTTTATTGCCCGGGGGTGGGGGGTTAGGTTTTTTTTAGGTTTTTGGGGGGTGGGGGGTTAGGTTTTTTGGGGGTTTTTTGGTGAGGTATAGTTTTTTTTTCCCCCCGGGGGGGGGGGGGGGGGGTTAGGTTTTTGGGTGGGGGTGGGGTAGGGGTGGGTGTTTAGGTTTTTGGTTGGTGGTGGGGTGGGTTAGGATAAACAAAACATTCAACTACATCTATTTTTGTGCAACAACATTCTATACGAGTCGTATAACGTTATACAACCCGTATACAACTAAGAATGTAAAAATAAGAAAATAAGGGTGTGAAAATAGAAAACCTCTAAAATAATTAGAATGAGAAAATAATACAGAGTTGAAGGGTTGGGATCAAATACAAAGGATAAATAAATAAGAAGGGTAAGAAGAATTCTAGTCCATTGATCTTAGATTTGAAGGGTTGAGATTAGTTGTAGGGAAAAAAAGATAATAGAATGGCATAAAGGGAATCCTATATTTATGGATTTTTTCTCTCCACATGCAAGGTACATGCCAATTCCCCCATCGATTTAAAACGTCCATATTTTTTTCATACGACATTTTTTTTAAATCACCATAATAACGAGCGTTTTTTTATCTTTAATATGAGTACCATATTATCATATAAAAATAAAATAAAAATTTTCATTTTTACTGGGTTTTTTTTGCATTGTGTTAAAAGTTCAGGTCATTGTGTCTTTTAACTGGGTTTTGGTCAGTAGAGTTTCTATACATTGTGTTATTATCAAAACCTATAACACAATGTTAATTTTGGTTCTATCCATTGCGTTTCTATAAGAACCTATAACACAATATATGACACAATGAAGATGGTGTTATATTTGGGTTTTCTATAAATTGTGTTATTAATTCAGGTCATTGTGTTTAATATGTTATTCATTGTGTTTTAATATGTTGTCCATTGTGTTTTAATAATTTGTTCAACTTTTTATTATCTTTGTTCATTGTGTTTTAGTTTGTTGTGTATTATGTTTTTAGTTTGTTTTCCATTGTGTCTTCATCTGCTATCCATTGTGTCTTTTATCTGCTGTCATTAATTGTGTCTTTTATCTGTTGTTATCAATTGTGTTTTTATTTAGTCTGATACTTATTGTGTTATATGTTATCGCCATTGTGTTATACGTTATGGTCATTGTGTTTTAGTATGTTGTCCATTGTGTCTTTATCTGTTGTCATTGATTGTGTTTTTGATCTACTTTATATTGTGTTTTACATCATGTCTATTGTGTAATATGCAACTGGGTTTTTGATTTTTTTTTAAATATAACAATATGTTACTCATATTAAAGATAAAAAAACGCTCGATTTTATGGTATAATTTTTTTTAAAAACAAATGATGTATAAAATAATTACGGACGTTTAAAAATTGGAGGGAAATAACATGTGACTTGTATGTGGATATTTTCTTTTCTCTTGTAGACAAAATTACATTTTCCATTTAATTCCTCCTAGAACACTTGTCATTCTCTGGTGACTTCTTACTTTTAATTCCTCCTAGAACACTTGTCATTCTCTGGTGGGGTGGGGGTTTAGGTTTTTGGGTGGTGGTGGGGTGGGGTGGGGGTGGGTGTTTAGGTTTTTGGTGGTGATGTAATAGGTTTAGTTTTAGGTTATTGGACACTTGTCACTCTATAAATCCTTCTTACACTTCTTACAATTAGAAGCCTTTGTAGAATAACTTGACCCTTTTACATATATCCCCATGTAAAAAACCCTTGTAAGAAAGGACCCCTCAGTGTTTTTGTTAGTTTTACACTTTAACTTTTACTTATTAACAAGTTGACGTTAACCCACGCGTTGCAGCGGGATCGTATTATGAATGTTTTATTATCACGAAATGCAAAAGTTGTTGACTTTTTGCAAAACATTACTTTCCTATTTACTTAGCCCTGGCCTACAGCACCAAAATAAAGGATTTTACTTATAAAAAGAGGGTTCTAATATTAACACATGGGAAAACTTATTTACACATGGTGTATACGGGCCGTATACTGTTATACGGCCCGTATAGAATAAAAACAACTTGACAAAGTCTGTGCCAGCAGACTTTGTCAGTTGTTTTTATTCTATACGGGCGTATAACAGTATACGGCCCGTATACACCATGTGTAAATAAGTTTGCCTGGTCGTATACAATGTATACGAACGTGTATACGGGCCGTATGGAATGAAATTTTGATTTTTCAAATATTTTAGAGTGGTGAGGTGCTCAAAACTTTCTAAAAGTAGAAAAAAATAAAACATTAACAAGTAACAAATATTGAAGAACAAGAAAACGTGTCGTATGACTGTAATAAAACGGAAGCTATCAACGCGGGATTACGGGCATGGTGTTATTCTTTATTTAATATTTATAGAATAAAAGGAAGGGTGAGGCATTTGATGAGAGTTGTAAGGAGTCTGAATAAAACGGAAGCTATCAACGCGGGATTACGGACATGCGTTTAATTCCCAACATATTTGTTTCGTCACGTATATTTCGTAAGAAACTTTTCGTGCACTGAACCTTCACCTCCAATCATTTCCTGGTCAAATCACACACTATAAAAGTTTAAACTTATCGTGTGTTGTAGTTTGGAATGACCGATCTAAGGCAGAGAACCTGATTTAGATACACAAATTCATCACCGGTTTCTATAGCACAAGCACATACGCAATGAAGTATTAAAAGATGTTAGTTTCTTGACAGTATTGTTTCTCGACAAATGAAGTATTATCTGTCCTTGCTGCCTCTTCGGTTGATAAAAGACATAGGATGATTTCTCTATTACAGCACTCTTATGAAAGACAAGAATACAACGTTCATGTATCACAAGGAATGACCGAGTTTGGAAACCGGACGGAATCCACGAAGAAACTGTTGGAATTTGCGGATTTCGGTTGGTTCAGAAACTTAACAAGAGAAGCAACTAAAAAAAGGAAAGAAAGATTTTTTTTACCATTTTTACCATATGTATACGGGCCGTATACCGTTTATACGGCCGTATACTCTCGGTAAAAAACAAATTTACCGATCGTATACAATGTATACGATGATTGTATACGGGCCGTATATTCTGATACGGCTCGTATACTATGGTAAAAAAATGGTAAAAAAATGGTTTATTCTCTTTAATCTATTAGAACGATCCTTGTATAGAGAACCTGATTCAGGTTTAAACAATGGAATTTGTGAATCAACAGAAATAACTGAAAATAACTCGCCATTCTCTTGCACCTGTATACGTTGCAAGGTATAGAATGTTTGTAGTATTCTTGGTTCAATACAAACTCTTCTGAAAGACAAGAATAACTGAAAATAACTCTTCTGACATCATCTGTTCATCATTGTTCTTGAAGATGAAGATGAAGAAACGAGAGTTTGTTTTGAGAAATTTACAAGGTAAACCTGAATTTTTAGATTTTTAGACACTTACTTGAACATGAGTCTGAGTCCATTGTGGTTCGTGAATGCTTCGATTTCAACAAATCTTTCAAGGTCTTAAGTGATGGACAACTGGTTAAAAGATGTAGAAGAGTTTGTGTAGAGATCTTTACGTACAAATTTGCATCATCCTTACGGTTACAAATGAAGCGTTGGGATTCAAGGGTTTATGAGTAAAATAATTGTGGATTTCGGTTGGGTCAGATCTCGCAAGTTGTCATTTTCAAGTTTGCACATTTTGTGAAAATACCAATGTTGTCATTTTCAAGTGTGAGATTAGCCAAACGAGGATGAAAGACACTCAAACCATCTGATCCCGTTGTTGCAAACTCCTTTAATGTGAGATTCTTCAAGTTTGCACATTTTGAGAAAATACCAATGTGTTTGTCAGCTTCGTCAATACACAACTTAACAAGATAAGCAACTAAAAAGTTAACATTCTGATTCAGATTCAGAAAGCAGATGTTTAGTAGTGTTTGAGACAATTGATTTCTCTTGCGGTTACCAGGCCTATCATCTCCGTCTACGTTTGGTTTCCTCAACTACAGTAACAGTATAGGGTAACAAACTGAACCACAACCTATTACAGCACTGTATGAACCTGCGTTTTGAAAATAGGCTTTGTTCTTCGTTTATTGGATCGTCCTAATAGATTAAAGAGGTTTTTACCATTTTTTACCATATGTATACGAGTCGTATACGGTTTATACGGCCGTATACCATTGGTAAAAAATATTTTTACCGATCGTATACAATGTATACGATGGTTGTATACGGGCCGTATATTATTATACGGCTCGTATACTATGGGTAAAAATGGTAAAAAAGGGGTTATTCTCTTTAATCTATTAGAACGATCCTTGTCGTGATGATTCGAAACATTCACGAACCACAATGGACTCAGACTCATACTACTAGCAGTAGAACCCGACACGTCTTCTGTGATGATTCGAAACATTCCGAATAACTAGCAGAAAAACCCGTACCGGTGATTGTTTATCCATACTATTCTTCATAGCCATATTCCCACTCACAATTTGTTGATACATATCGTCCGTTCAACTTGAGTATTTTTCTAACTTTATGCTTGCATCCACCACAGTGAATATTAACTTTGTGTGAAAGAGTTTGGAAACCGGACGAAATCTATGAAGAAACTGTTGGAATTTGTGGATTTCGGTTGGTTCAGAAACTTAACAAGAGAAGCAACTAAAAAAATACAATTGATTTCTCTTCCGGTTACCAGGCCTATCATCTCCGTCTACGTTTGGTTTCCTCAACGAAGAACCATCAGCCATTATCAGCCCTTTTTTCCTTTGGTTTCTGGTTGATTTTTGAGGGTGAGGGTTTTGAATTGATTCCTGCGCTCAAGTTTCAACTACTGGAGTGAAAATTGGTAAAAAATGGTTTATTCTCTTTAATCTATTAGAACGATCCTTGTAACCATCAACCGTTCAAGTTGATATAGGAGAGTACTGAACAACCGAGATAACAGCTCCGGTATTTTTCACCAACCCATCTTTGGTAGTGTTTGTTTGAGAACCTGATTCAGATACACAACGGTCTCTTTGCTTCGTCCACTAGAACTATTTGTGTATGCATTCTTTTGGTAGTTAACAACGCTAATTAGAAAAAAAATCTGAAAAAATTAATCATATCGATTGCAATAACAGGATGGATGTGACACACATAGATAGATAAAATGTCACAGTTGTCAAGACTGTTTGTCGGGTTTCCAATGCTCACACAGGGTGATAAACAACGCTGATACACGTAACATCTAGTTATATTCAGATTTAAACAATGCCCGCCTCAATCTTCAATACTTCAGTAAAATACCACTAGTAGAAGAACCCGACACGTCTTCATGTAACAGAGAATGTTTTAGAAATTGAAGGAAAATGAAAAGATTTGTTGAAATCGAATTTGACAACTATAACAGCTTATTAAAAGTATCGTGTGTTGTAGTTTGGAAAGATGACCGAACAAAGATCTGAATAACAAACTGTGGAGAACTTGTTTGTGGCAGGTTCTTCTGCTAGTTACTCGGAATCGATAAATAACCAACACGAAGATCTCTGCGATCGCTAAGGTTTTCATCAACGGACTGATCGGTAACGTTACTCTACCTGTGCTCCGATTTAAGCGGCATGTTCCGATCAACGTTTATCGACATTGTTAAAGGTGATGAAGAGTTTAGAAACCCTAGAATGATTGTGTTTTTACGGGAATAAAACGTGATACTTGAAAAAACGCCAATATATACGACCCGTATATAGTTATACGGCCCGTATACATGTGCTAACATCAAAAACCCACAAAAATGAATCAATTGAGCCATATACGTTTTACAAATCGTATACACATGTATACGACTCGTATAACTGTATACGAGCCGTATATAATAAAACCAAAAAAAACATTCTCTGCACATTTTCCTATTCAAAAACATTCTATACGAGCCGTATAATTGTATACGGCCCGTATACAATAGGGGATGTGAAAATAAGATATAGGGTATGTGGGAATAAGGCACCCCTAAAAATATAAACAACTTTTTGAAAATCAACCGTCTTGAAATTCTATAAGCCCAACCCACGTCTCATACATCACACTAATGACACCAAGGAATGAAAGTTGATTAAACAAAACTCTATTTTATTGCCAAAGTTTATATCAAACTTGTATGCCAAAGTTACATGTATAAAAAAAATTAAAAATAATTTTTTTTGTCAAAGGATTTTTATTTCATTCCAATCATCAGGGCAAATTACATAAGGATAGCAGGTAGACGAGCAACAAACTGCGCCGCCATCCCTTTCTGAATAGAAAACCCTAATCTACTAAAAACAAAGCCCCGCCCCTGTGGGGTCGAAAAGTTGCTATGGACCACACGCTGAACTCTAGACAAGAACCGAACTGCCTCCGGCGCCAAGGATCCGAACGTGTCAAACGCCAGGGGGACAAAGGCATGTTGATTATCCTCACAAGCTTTCGCGTGCTTTTCCACCTTTTTTGACTCTGCTTTCAGTACCACTTGCCCCGCCACAAACCCATTTTCCCGGAACCCGGCTAGTGGGGATACACCTGTGAGATCGACACAAGCATGTTTCCCGCCCTTCCAACCAAAAACTAGCACGTCAGCTGGGCGTAGGGTGGATCTCCCCTCCGACGGGTCTGTAAGAAAATTAACCGGTGCCTCTTTCTTCGCCGAGATCCCTGCTCGTCTGAGAATATCCATTAACGCGTCTCGCACAAAGTCATGGCGATACTTAAACCCCGGCAACTCTCTAAAGTGTAACGCATGCTCCCCATATTTATCCAGGCATGCTTTACGGCAGACTGGGCAAGTTTCATCATTCGGGAACATGGGGATCATCAAACGGTACTTAAGGATTGACCGGTACTCCACCGCTGACATACGTTGACCCAAACCTTCAATAGGAATAACCGTTAAGAAATCCTGAGCGTGAGGGCTCTGTAGGCATTCAATGACGGCTTTCTGGCGGGGTGACCAATGGAAATCTTCTCCCAAGCTTTGGGCGATTCGACAACAAAGGGCATTCGCCAAAGTTTTCTGTGGCTTTTTGGGGGCGGTGTCCTTGTTAGAGAAACCGCCGAGATCAAAGTCAGGTAGAGATTCATGCAAGCGTTCCAAGGCGCTGGCATAATCCGGATCAGTGTTAGCAACCCCACTGTTACGTAAGATGTGGTCCTGCAACTCCCAAGATTGAGACCTGGAAGCCACAAAGGCATAGGCAGCCACATCCCGGGCCGAGAGAAGGCCCAACCCACCAAGCCTCATTGGCAAGGTCACGATTCGCCACTGTAGATCACCAAAAAAAGAACCCCCCACATACGACAATGTCTTCTATTGCCTCCTGAAGACCTTTATCAAAACATGAAACAGCATCATCCACAAAGGGGGGCTGGCAAGTTCGCAAACCAAATAGCAACTTTGCAACCCCCATACAAGATCTAAGCAAGAGGAGTTCGCTTTGAGGATCCCGCAACAAGGGAAGGTGTCCCATAATGTCAACAGCACGAGTTGCCCTCTTGGCCGCTAGACCACTAATAAAACTGGCATCACGGCTGACTGCCCCTCCTAGCAGTTTGACACCTTTCTCCGGCCTCCCAATCTCACTGGGGAAAAGCCCTGGCCGGACCTTCACCCCGTTGCATGTCGGCCAAAATACTTCAGTTTTTCTAATATTAAGCCGTAGCCCCAAGGCTGGACCCTCCGAACCGATGATGTCGAGAGCTTTAGCAACCTGAACAGCGTCCCCGATAATTGTCCCGTCATCGAAGTACCAAGCATGGAAGGTGAGTTTACAGTTTTCCTGCACCTGAAGCACTAAGGGGTGTAAGGCTAGGGCAAAAAGCAAAGGTCCCAAGGGATCCCCTTGCTGCACCCCCGTGAATGCCCCGATGCGGTCATTCCCTACGTATAGCCTAGCAGGCTGTGCATACAGAAATTGAACCCATGGGAATATGGAGGGGCAATGGCGATGGACCTCGCGAAGTAAAACTGAACGGTCAACTAAGTTGAAAGCGTTGGAAAAATTAACCGTAAGCATGGCCAGCGAACCATCTGAATGAAAAGAATTAAGAAACCTGTTAGCGCTGTGCAGCACCCCCTCCGCCCCATTGGGAACCCCCACCCCAAATTGATAGTCCCCCAAGTACTTAACAGCTTCTTTCCCAACTTTCTTCATGGCTACTTTGGAGACTAATCTTCTCCAAATTGCCCCCACAGCAATGGGGCGAATCCCATTATCAGGCTTCAACAAAGGGGTTAGGGGCGCCGAAGCAACAAATTCCGCGAGCACCTTAGGACATAACCCCCCTAGCCAAAGGTTTACCACTTCAGTGATGGCAGTAAGCAGTCCCGAGGCAGTCGCCGACCCCTCGCCGCTAAGAGCGTCCAACAGGTGTTGGGCCCCCAGGCCATCTCGCCCACAAGATGTCCCTTTCGGGAAAGATTTCACACACCTGTGGACGCAGTCTTCATCCACGGATAACGCAGGTTGTGAAAGAGGAGTTGAAGGGAGGTTCGGGGGCGGTGCGAAGGGATGTTTGTTGATAAGGGCTTGCATGGTAGATTCCCCCCGGGGAGCAACCCCACTGGAACACAACACCTTAACTGCAGCAGTGAAGTGACCATCACTCACTTTCCTGAGACATTGCTTGATGTTGGGGCTAACCTCCTCAGCTATCTCCCGTTGTGCCTGGCCCCCACGCACGACCCTTTCTCCAGTATCGGCAAGAAGGGAATTGACCAAAACCTCAAAACCAGAGCCCTCCTTCCACATAGCTAAGGCCCGCAAAATACTATCACATTGCAAGGATTTTCGATTACCCGACCTTTGCTCTTGCCTGGAAGACGGCTTAACCACCTTAAGGGTACAACGGGGTAAGAGCTAGAGTTTGACCCAACTTTCGACAGTCCCCGGGGATCGAGTATTCAGTTTGTTATTTGATGCGTATTATTGGGAGTGACTGACGGTTAAAAATATGTGGTGAATTAATAGTACACGTAACACTAATCCTTGCAAAAAGTCACACTGCTTTGCAAAATGGTTAATAATTAGGGCACACCGCTTCATCACACCGGAGAATTTTGGTACACCGTTTCATCACGCCGTAATTATTAAGTACATCGCTTCATAACACCACGTCACCCTCTTATATTTTCATCTTTTTAACAGGCACACCTTTTAAATGAAAAGGTACATGCCTTAAGTTGCTAATTAATTAAGGGGTGTGTATACTGGGACATGTTGGGGGTGACGATTAGCATAACATCTGTTTAGGGATGAGATTTTTTACCAAAATACCAGTACCGTACCGGTACCATACCGGTACCGTACCGATCATAAACGGTACCGGTTTCGGTAATAGATTTTTCGAAATTCGGTATCGGTACCGGTATTTTTCGGTAAATACCGGTATTAATACCGAATTTAATAATCATCGGTAAAAAGCATGGAATCCATTGAAGTAAGTTAATTTTTTAATGGTTTGGTTATAAATTATCAATATATATTTTCTTACTTTTAGATTTTTAATATCTTTGTGTTTGGTTGTGTAAGGAAACGGCACTATTGTTGAAGAAATCCCTTTTGTCGAACTTGATGGTGACTCGAAATTGGGTAAAAGTCGAACCCATGGATGTTTAATATGTTTACCTTTTTTTACATTCCCCTATATATTACTCTAGTTCAGTTAATAATGGATGGATGAGTTGCACATGATATTTTTTTAGGTAAAACAATGGATGACACCAAAGCGGTACAAATTTGGTAAAGTACCGAAATACCTGTACCGATACCGGTACCGTACCGGTACCGAATCTATAAATACGGTACGGTAATCGGTATCCACATTTCCTCAATTTCGATAACGGTATTTACGGTATCGGTATCGGTACGGTACCGGTATCGTACCGATCTCATCCCTACATCTGTTTATTAATTCAAGGGATGTGACGTGAAGAAACACAACTATTAAGTTAGCCAAAGGTACTTTAAGTTACTTTTTGTAAAGTTATATAGTCAAGCATTTTATTATGGATATTATGGTAATTGACTGAATTGGTGTTACGGTTAGAATGGGAATCAGTGTGACATAAACGGAGCAATTACTTTTTTGTATGTAATCATGGGACGCCTCGTGACATCATCTCTGATCGTGATGCTCGTTTTACTTCATGATTGTGGGAAACGTTTTAAACGGCACTCGGTACAAAGCTTAATCTAAGTACCGCTTTCCACCCACAAACCGACGGTCAGACTGAAAGAACGATCTGTACTCTTGAAGACATGCTCCGTTCGTGTGTTATATACTTCGGTGGTAATTGGGATAAACACCTGCCGTTGGTCGAATTCTCGTATAATAACACCTATCATTCTAGCATCGAGATGGCACCTTTCGAGGCATTATACGGAAGAAGATGTCGGTCGCCTATTGTGTGGCACGAGATCGGTCATTCGCAACTAACCGGTCCTGAGCTATTACAAGAAACAACGGACAAAATTTTCCAAATAAGAGACAACCTGGTGAAAGCTCGGGATCGACAGAAGGTTTACGCCGATAAAAAGTGCAAGCCCCGTGAATTTGGCGTTGGAGACTTCGTACTCCTAAAGGTATCACCTTGGAAGGGTGTAGTCCGATTCGGCAAGAAAGGGAAACTCGCGCCTCGATATGTTGGACCTTTTAAGATTCTGGAAAGGATCGGAAAAGTCGCCTACAGACTCGAATTACCGGAGGAACTTAGTAACGTCCACCCGACTTTCCACGTGTCAAACCTCCGAAAGTGCATCGCCAACCACGATTTACATGTCTCTCTGGATGATCTACAAGTGAACGAAACATTACACTTCGTGGAAAAGCCTGTCGAAATCATGGATCGCCAAACCAAGCAGCTCAGGCGCTCACGCATTCCTATTGTGAAAGTCCGATGGGAAGGCAAACGAGGCGCAGAGTTCACTTGGGAACTCGAAAGCGACATGAAGGCTAAGTACCCACAGTTGTTCCAGGAGAAAGTCTAGATAGAGAAAGTCCTCACGTAATTCACGACGGTTGTAGCAGCTTCCAGCTTAATTTCGGGACGAAATTCCCTAAACAAGGGGAGGCTGTAACACCCCGTGTTTTTGTAAGTGAAAGTCAAAGTCAAGGTCAAAGTCAACGACCGATTCGCGCAACTTGACTGGTAGAAATGTTTTTATTTTATTTATATTATGTGGAGTAAGTGTTGTTAATTACAATAATCGATGAGTATTAATCGTATTTCAATCGACCTACGACTGTGAACTATAGGAAGTAACAATGCGATAAAGTTAATCAACTAACAATTAAGCTATGCTAATCGAATCGACATCGAATCGTAACTCGAACTACGTGGTTTTACTTATTGTTACTACGTGTGTGTGCGCCTTACATGTTACCTGTGCATGTTTATTTATGTTATGTTGTGGTAATCAAGCGAACTCAATCGAACTCGAAATCTAACTCTAATGCAATCGAACTCGAACTCAAATCACAACCGAACTATGATAGATGGTGGAAAATAGATTCCGCGAGACACGAAGTAGTTGGGACTGAAAGTAATTTGACTAGGAAACCCTATCTTATCGAACCGCTCGCAATCGAAATCGAAATATCTGAAATCATCGCGCGAAACACTCGAAAGGTGCAACCGATCGATCAGGCTTCCCAGCCGATCGAACAGCCAGCCGAACGGACTGTTGTCCGATCAGACAGGCCGTCCGATCGAGCTGCCAGCCGATCGGCTAGCCCTTTCCTCTTTTGTCATCCTATAAATACCCCTGTCGTTGTCATTCTTTCCACTTTTGGAAACCCTTGTTCGACCAGCACGCTCAACCCGCCTTTTCTCAGATTTCTCTCGATTCCGGTAAGTTTTCGTCCTAAATCTTGTACTTTCTTGATCTATACACACCCCTACACCTTTCTATCTTTCAAATCTAAACTTTTAACCGTGAAATCATCAAGAATCAAGTGTTCTAGGATGATGTCATCATGGGTTCTTGAAGGACTTCATGTTTTGGCCTCAATCCACCAAGAATGACTTGGATCTAGCCGATTTCCACATAAACAAACAAGGATCTCTTATAGATCTGAACATATACATGGTGAAAACGATTGAAGGATGGATTTTCCCAACCTTCTTCGACTCTTTTCACTCGAACCAGTAGAAACGGAACCAGAGTCGGTTTACAAATCACTTCAGTGGTTATACGGCTCAAGATCTGGGTTCTATCCACGAGGATAACCGACTTCGGGTAAAATGCTAAACTTCGTTCCGAACAGACCACCGGCCGGATTTGGGTGATTCCTGTCCAACCTGAGAAACCAACTAAGAAAGAGGCATCGATGATTTTACTCGCTGTCGAGAACACCTCGATAAAACGACACACGAACAGAACGACCAAGTGTTAGACGAAAGGGACTGATCAGGTCAGGATGCTGACCGATCGGACTGCTATCCGAACGGACAGCCAGCCGATCGGATAGTCAGCCGATCGACCAGCCAGCCGATCGGCTAGCACTTGGCCCCACATAATTGACTCGTTTTGAAGAATGGTATGGAACGAACTGTTGTTCGATCGAACTACTGTTCGATCGGACTACTCTTCGAATCATGAGATACTATGCTTCAATACTCAATCAATTTTCAACATGCTCAATGCACCAGAAGTGCCACCCGATCGAACAGCCGTCCGATCAGGTGACACCCTGTTGTCCGATCGAACAGCAGGTGTGCTATTCGATCGATCAACCATCCGATCCATTGTATCACACTTTACATTCATTAAAGCCTTTGACTTGTTGACTTGCCAACCGATCGAACACCTGTCCGATCCAAAGGCTAAACTTTGAAATTCTGTTGAATGCCTAACCGATCGGGCTGCCGGCCGATCGAACCGCCGTCCGATCGACCGACCTGAAAGGCAAAGGTACTTCAATGTTTTCAAAATGCTACAATGAAAAATTCAAAGGACAAGCCATCATACACAAACACATCCTTCTCAAAGGAAGGAACAATCCACTCGTACAGCCATCCGATCGGCCTACCGACCGATCGAACAGCAGACCGTACGGACTGTCAGCCGAACGGTCAGCCGTCCGATCGAACTGCCGTCCGATCGACCAGCTGTCCGACCCCTCAATACTTGCTTCCTGTTGTACGTTTCACTTATCGTTATGCTACCGAATCTATTCAGGCTAGTCGCATTCGCTAAGCGCTCCCTTCAATCCATAAATCACTATAAGTATACTCGATCCCCTTTTGCTTTAAGCACTTTTGGGTGTTACATACGTTACGAATATTCGAACTACAACTATCACACTACTCAAACTATTTGATCGCTAACCGTTAATGCATGTTATACGTGGCTTATGAATGCTTGTTTGTTATGTTTACACATGGAATGTTGTCTACCTGCCTTAGCAACGATAGTACTATAGTTTGGACTCAGCACCCGTTTACACGGGGGTTGTTAAGGATCTTTTACTTGCATGGATTACGGTGGTAATCATGTATTGCAAACTGCCTCAGGCAGTCAACCCGCAGTCATTGGTATCGATGGATCTATGTCGATAACTAACGTGCTTCATTTCACTATGTGTACGTGCTGGTTATGCGTAAACGAATTCGAACTCTATATGCTATTATCAAACTTGTATGCTCACCTTTACATTATATGTATTGACTTCTATTTTAACGTATGTGACAGGTGCTTAGGATGCATGTGTGGTAGGAAATTGAAGCTAGAATAAAGCTTTAGAGCCCAACAAATAGTTGTCTGTGGATAACGAACTAGGGGTCTCTAGAAGCAGATAAACAATTGCTACTTATTTAAATCTGAGTTGTCGGAACAGAATCTTTGTCTTGATGCTTGTCTGTAATAATTATTTGACTGTTTGAGATACGGTATGGGACGTATCATTTAAATTGAATAGTTTTGATAATTGTTGTGGAAACTTCTGGACAATCTGTTTCGCTCAGTGCCATGCCCCGATGAATTCCGCCATCGGTTGGGGTGTGACAGATTGGTATCAGAGCCATAACTATAGGGAATTAGGCAAGACTCGACCTAGTCCGGGTCGAAGTCTTAGAAACCTAGACTATAGTTAGGAACCAACAGACTGACTTATGCACGATCGTTAGAAATTTTGTATGAGTTTGCTACTATTTCCTCGTGTCACTCGTGCACGCTACACTATCACTGCACTCGGAATTTTCAACTATTAATGGGCAATAAAGTCGAGAATAGGTGTGAAAACCGCAAACTCTCGACTAAAGTTGCTTACTCAGCTCGCATTTTAACTACAAACGAGGAGAATTATGCCAAATCAGGAGTGAAATCCCTATTTTGATGAATAATCTCCTTAATTTTTTTTATCAAAACAGGAACGAAGTTGTTAAGCCAGGGGTGAAACCCCAACCTTGACGAATTGTTCCGATTCTATACAAAACTCTCACCAAAGTCTCGACGGACTCCAATGACCTGAAGCCACGATATGACCAACGGGACGCGTGTCAAGTGCCCAAGAAACGAGGCAAGGGCACAGTCCTGAAGGTTAAATGTGCACAACGGATCCTTGTGAATAGTCGAGCCACTTTGGGTAGTCGAAGTCTACTAGCCGCAGACAATCTACTTCTCAGATTTCATATGTTTCAATTTTGAGTCCGCAACTGCTGACTCTGAGGTTTCGCCGATTCTATGTGCTTATTTATGTGCTTTCCTGCTTATGTGTTTAAACTTTGGGATTTACTCGATTTTGTTTCACTTCGATCGACACACACGACTCACACTACACCTTGAGATTTTATGTTTATTTTGACTCCAAACGATTGCGTAACGACACGTCCAACGTGCGAAATCCGTGAACGTGCGTGACCGAACACACTAGATGTACAATTTACCGTGATTCTTGTTATATCCCGGTTTTGACTCCGAAACGATTGCGAACCGAACATGTAACGTGCGGAATCCGTACACGAACGAGACCAAACACATGAGACGTAATTATAACTGTGATTCTTTGATAGATCTGAAAACGTACAAGAAACGTGAATCACCTTTTGCCTTTCTCTCTAGTTTCTCTCACTGGCTTACATTACGCTCTTTTCGAATGATCGCAGGCTTGGAATGATAGGTTTCTATTTTCTGATTGCCTCTATTGGTTAAATGCGTATGTGTTTCCTTGCTTCTGTGTTTACGTGCTTAGGTACCAAATGATTATGTGTTCTATGTGCTATGTGATTATGTGATTTCGTGATAAGTATTTACGTAAGTACACGTGTTCCTGAGCTTTAGTAAGTAATAGACGTGTGAGGTGAGATTCGAATACAATGTGATGAGTCCTGTGACGATGTCTGTTGCAGACCATGTCGTCTGGATCCCGTCATGCACTCTCTCGTCAGGAGAAGAGGGACAAATGCCTTGCTTCCATCATCGTGAAAAGTGTAGCAAAGGCCGTGAGTGATGTTTATGAGAATGCCAGCAAATCATCCGAGGAATCAAGAACCGAAGCTCCTAAAACTGCTGCAAGACCCTTCAGTTTCAAGCAATTCAAGTCTTGTGGGCCAAAGGAATTCACTGGCGAAGGAGGTCCCACTGCACTATTTCACTGGTTTGACTCTATCGAGGTTACTCTACGACAGAGTGGTTGCCCTGATGACCTTCAAACTCTGAATGCTACCGGCGTCTTTCAGTCCCGTGCACTAGACTGGTGGACGACCGAGAGGAACAAGCGAGGGAATGATGCAGCCTACGGACTGTCGTGGGACGAGCTCAAGGAAGTTATGCTAGAGGAATTATGCCCTCCTCACGAACGTCAAAAGCTAGAAGATGAATTTTGGCACATACAGCAAAAGGATGGTGACAATGCTGGTCTTACTGCTCGTTTCAAACAGCTCAGCATTATCTGTCCCGACCAAGTCAAGACTCCCGACATGACAATCAAGAAGTATATCCGAGCTTTGCCCGACTGCGTTGCTGATTTCGTGCAAGCGGCTAAGACTACGACGATCGAGGAAACTTATCTGTTGGCCGCTGAAATCAACGACAAAAGGGTCAAGGCTGGCGTTTGGGATAAGACTTCGAAGCATCTACATCAAGCTACCGCTACCGCACCAACTACTGAACCTACCTCATCGAGCAACAAGAGGAAGAACAAGAGAAAGAACAGCTCCAACAACAAGAATTGTGCGATCACTGCTGCACCGATTCAAACCGTACCTGCCCAACAACGTCAAGTAGCGGCGCCTGTGGCCAATGCACCGCCTGCAAAGCGTGCGTACACTGGGCCACATCCGCTCTGCCCTACTTGCACCTACCACCACCCGACTGCTATTCAATGCCGCTATTGTGCTCATTGCAACGTATACGGCCACTTTACTGCCAACTGCCGTATTCGTCAAGCTCCTGCCAACCAAGCTCTAATCACTGCCCCACAGGGTCAACAAGCTCCTCCGGAACCCGCAGTCAAAGCCAGAGCCTGCTTCGCATGTGGCGACCTGAACCATTTCGCCAACATGTGCCCGAGCAGGGCTGTGAAACAAGAGCCTCAGCAACAGCAGCCACAGCAGCAACAACAACAGTAGCAGCAACAACAGGCCGCACGCGCCAGAACTTTCAACCTCAACGTGCGTCAAGCCCAGGCCGACAACAACGTGGTCAATGGTACGTTCTTTGTGAATGGTATTTATGCTTCATGTTTGTTTGATACTGGAGCCGATAATTGCTTTGTGTCACTCGAATTTGAGAAACTCCTTAGTCATAAACGTTCCAAACTATCCTCGAAGTTCGATGTAGAAGTCGCTACCGGAAGAACCGTCGCTGTTAATTCTGTTATCCGTGATTGTACTCTTGAGCTCAACAATCACATCTTCCCAATCGACCTTATTCCGATGCAACTCGGAAGCTTTGACGTCATAATAGGCATGGACTTTCTTCGAGAAAACCATGCTGAAGTTGTATGCTTCGACAAGATGATCCGATTTTCGCTCGCGAATGGTGACTTACTGTGCGTTTATGGTTATACTACTTCAAAAGGGCTCAAACTTATGTCATGTATCCAAGCCAGCAAGTATCTCCGCAAGGAATACAGGGCTTTCTTGGCTAACATTGTAGTAGCAGAGAAGGAAAAGAAAGAGAAGAAGGAAGTGAAAGACGTTCCAGTGGTTCGAGAATTTCCTAATGTTTTTCCAGAGGATCTTCCCGGATTACCTCCAAGTCATGATATCGACTTTCGTATTGACCTCATTCCTGGAGCAAATCCTATTGCCAAAGCTCCTTACCGACTCGCACCGTCAGAAATGCGCGAACTCTCCACCCAGCTCCAGGAATTTCTTGAAAAAGGCTTCATTCGCCCGAGCACCTCTCCTTGGGGCGCGCCAGCCCTCTTCGTTAAAAAGAAGGACGGGTCGTTCAGGATGTGCATCGATTATCGGGAATTGAATAAGTTAACTATCAAGAACCGCTATCCCCTACCTCGCATCGACGATTTGTTTGATCAACTACAAGGCGCTACGTGTTTTTCGAAGATCGATCTACGTTCAGGTTACCATCAGCTGCGTATTCAAGAAGAGGATATACCCAAAACCGCGTTTCGTACTCGTTACGGCCATTACGAATTCGTTGTCATGCCTTTTGGTCTAACAAACGCACCAGCGGTTTTCATGGACCTGATGAATCGCGTGTGTAAACCATATCTCGACTGTTTCGTCATCATATTCATCGACGATGTCTTGATCTATTCCAAATCGAAAGCCGAACACGCGCAACATCTACGTTTGGTCCTCGAGTTACTCCAGGGGAACCAACTCTATGCCAAGTTCTCCAAGTGCGAATTCTGGTTAGGGGAGATTCAATTTCTGGGTCACATTGGTAATAGTCAGGGTATTCACGTTGACCCTGCGAAGATTGAAGCAGTCAAGAGTTGGGTTACGCCTAAGAATCCGTCCGAAGTCCGCTCTTTTCTCGGACTAGCGGGCTACTATCGACAATTTATTGAAGGATTCTCAAAGATCGCTATGCCGCTTACCTCTCTTACTCATAAAGACGAGCCTTTTGTTTAGGGAACTAAACAAGAGTCTGCATTTCGAACCCTTAAACACATGCTTTGCAATGCTCCTGTTCTCACATTGCCCGACGGAAACAATGATTTCATTGTCTACTGTGATGCTTCCAACCTTGGTCTCAGTTGTGTTCTTATGCAACGGGACAAGGTCATAGCTTACGCATCTCGTCAGCTCAAAATCCACGAGAAGAACTATACAACCCATGATCTCGAGCTGGGCGCAGTTGTTTTTGCATTAAAGATTTGGCGACACTACCTGTATGGTACTAAGTGTACGATCTTCACCGACCATAGGAGCCTACAGCATATCTTTAATCAGAAGGAACTTAATATGCGTCAACGCCGATGGGTAGAACTTCTCAACGATTACGACTGCGAGATTCGTTATCACCCAGGCAAAGCAAATGTTGTTGCCGACGCACTTAGAAGACGGAGCTACCTGCTTAGCACTCGTAATGTTCAAGCTCAGCACAACCTCGAAACTCTCATCCGCGACGCTCAACATGCATGCTTCAACGAACGCACCTTGAAGAAAGAAAGAATCTACCACGATGGAGCCCAACTTGTGAGCAAATAAAATGGGATATTCCACTTTTTAGACCGAGTTTGGATTCCCAAACGAACCAATTTGCGACAGATTATCATGGACGAAGCCCATAAATCCCGCTACTCAGTTCACCCCGGTGCTGACAAAATGTACCAGGATCTTCGTTACAAGTACTGGTGGCCGGGCATGAAAAGGGATATCGATCTCTACGTCGGAAAATGCCTAGCTTGTGCTAGAATCAAGGCTGAACATCAAAGACCCTCTGGCTTGCTTGAACAACCACCAATTCCCATGTGGAAGTGGGAGAGCATAGCTATGGATTTCTTAACCAAGCTACCACCCACGTCATCAGGCCACGACAGCATTTGGGTAATAGTCGACCGTTTGACTAAATCAGCTCATTTTATGCCCATACGAGAAGACTACAAGGTAGAAAGATTAGCCCGAATCTACACCGACGAGATCATTTGTAATCATGGGATGCCTCGTGACATCATCTCTGATCGTGATGCTCCTTTTACTTCACGATTGTGGGAAACGTTTCAAACGGCACTCGGTACAACGCTTAATCTAAGTACCGCTTTCCACCCACAAACCGATGGTCAGACTGAAAGAACGATCTGTACTCTTGAAGACATGCTCCGTTCGTGTGTTCTAGACTTCGGTGGTAATTGGGATAAACACCTGCCGTTGGTCGAATTCTCGTATAATAACAGCTATCATTCCAGCATCGAGATGGCACCTTTTGAGGCATTATACGGAAGAAGATGTCGGTCGCCTATTGTGTGGCATGAGATCGGTCTTTCACAACTAACCGGTCCTGAGCTATTACAAGAAACGACGGACAAAATTTTCCAAATCAGAGACAACCTGGTGAAAGCTCGGGATCGACAGAAGGTTTACGCCGATAAAAAGCGCAAGCCCCGTGAATTTGGCGTTGGAGACTACGTACTCCTAAAGGTATCACCTTGGAAGGGTGTAGTCCGATTCGGCAAGAAAGGGAAACTCGCGCCTCGATATGTTAGACCTTTTAAGATTCTGGAAAGGATCGGAAAAGTCACCTACAGACTCGAATTACTGGAGGAACTTAGTAACGTCCACCCAAATTTCCACGTGTCAAACCTCCGAAAGTGCATCGCCAACCACGATTTACATGTCTCTCTGGGCGATCTACAAGTGAACGAAACATTACACTTCGTGGAAAAGCCTGTCGAAATCATGGATCGCCAAACCAAGCAGCTCAGGCGCTCACGCATTCCTATTGTGAAAGTCCGATGGGAAGGCAAACGAGGCGCAGAGTTCACTTGGGAACTCGAAAGCGACATGAAGGCTAAGTACCCACAGTTGTTCCAGGAGAAAGTCTAGATAGAGAAAGTCCTCACGTAATTCACGACGGTTGTAGCAGCTTCCTGTAACAACTCTCATCAAAAAGTCATATTTATTTAATTAAATTGTCCAATAGGAAACCCTAATTGAGAAACCCAAGTGATTCTGCATAAACCCTAAAATTTTCAGAACATTTGGAATCAGGATTAGGGCCCCTAAAACTAGGGGGGTAAACCCTAGTTATATTTATCTACATAAAATGCTGTCAAATTCGAATTTTACGAAGTTGTTGACTCATCAGAGCTAGATAGGTGACGAAGCAACCCTAGGCTAGGGGGTATGCCCCGCGACACGCGACAGGGGAAGGGGATCCCTTCGCGACACGCGGGGGATGCAAATTGTGGGTATAAATACAAGGGCTTGGGACTTGAACTGTTTACATGTTACGATGATAAAATTCGTTACGTACAATCACTTAGACGCTGTTTACTACAAAAACACACACAATTCACGAGGTGCTGCCGCAAAACAGGGTAATAACTCGATCGCTATTACGATTCATTTTCCTATCGATCAATGTACTCAATGGATGTTTAAGTGCTGCCCACATTAGGGTGATGCTTTGTCATTAATCGTTAATTCGATAGATGTTTAAGCATAGCACTTTGTCATTCGTTGTGAGGGTTGATCTCGTGAGTTATCGTAAATGCTGTATTGATTACTAACCCAGTTTTGTGTGCATTGATATTTAAATTAGGTTAACAAGGCTAATCCGTAGAGTAAACTCTATCCGTTTTAAATCTGCAATGTGAGTCTTTCTCTTTTTATCAAATTTGTTTACAAAATTATGTTTATTTTCAAAAGTTATAATTACAGTGATTAAGTTTATGTAATCACCAAGTTACAGCCGGTATGTGGGGTTTTGTATACATTACTTGATAATCGTCACCATTGGGGAAGCCAATGGGGGATATGACCATAGTCACAGATCCGGTCGAGTGACAAATACTGTGGGTAATTGGTTGATATTAGAAACATTGTAATCTTCCTTAATACTGTAAATTATAACAAACAAGTTGTTTTAGTAAATAGAATGATTCACTCAGTATTTTCCGCTGACAAAACCTTTTTCAAACATGTTTCAGGTGATCTGTTGTGATTCAGGAAAGGTGCTACGGAGCACTGCAAGCTTAAGAAAGTGGCTCATTGTAAAAGAAAGAAATATATTTTGTTAAATAAAGATTTCTTCGTGAAATCATAATATTGTAAATTAACGGGGTTTTATCCCGAGTTGTGAAATAAAATAATCGGAAAAATTTTAGCTTTACAACGATCCTGATGTAAACTTCCGCTGTTAAACTTAAATAAATAAATACCACAGGATTTCTGTCCCGCGGCTCCTGAAACGGGTAAAACCGGGCCAGGGGTCGTGACAGAAAAAGGTGGTATCAGAGCCACTGAGTTAAGCTAATTAAGTATTTAGAAATATTTAATTTTTCCTGATTACTATTATGTGATTATGTGTTTTATTAACTGACTATTTGTTAGTTACAGTATGGGTAAGAAAAAGCTTTCCAGCATCTATCTTAAATTAGATAGGTCATCCAATGAGAAGGGAAGTTCATCCCAAACTAAATCCTCAAAACTTCCTGCAATTCCTGAAGAAGGAATATTTGTTCGAAAAGCCCAATACGAGAACTCACTTTCTCCTGATAAAAGAAGTTTGACTCTTAAGAAAAGTCAGGAAAAAATAAAGAAAGCCTGAGAGAAGAAAATTAATCAGGAAACCCAGGAATTAACCAGTAAAACACCTTGGGAGGACAAATTAGAGGAAAAATGAGCGGATCTTTATATGCTGGCCACTGTAGCAGTAAATGCTAATATTTAAAATACCATGATTCCGTAATAGCAACCTTATTTACAAGCCCTAAATATCATCTAGTAAATAAATAAAACTTAGCATGTTTAAAATATCCATTTTCCTTTGTATAAATTAGTCACAGGGTATGCAATAAAACTTAAAGGTTATTTCTAAATTTTAACTTAGCATTTTTGTATTTTCTTTGTATGTTAAACAGCATGAATGAGTTATCGAAAGCCCTAGAGAATCTCAACCTATACCCTGTAAATATAGAAGTTTCTAAAGAGTTTACTGGGTATTTTCCTGATGTGGAACAACCTGTAGAATTCAACGCTCCACCTTTGAAAAAGCCAAAACCAAAGAAAAGAAGGAAATACGTATGGGGGAGTCGTATACGTAGGAAAAAGCCAGCTACGAAACTTCCTAAAATAAACAATCCTTTAGAAAAAGGAAAAGAAATTGTAACCAGGGAAAGTTCTAGACAGCAGGAGATGGAGACTGAAGTCAAGGAAGATTCTAGGCAAATGGGAATGCAGTTTGAGGAATATTCTAAGGAAATAGAAATAGAGATTGGAAAAGGTTCTAGACCAACTCAGATGGAAATTGGAGAAAGCTCCAAACAAAACCAGGGAATGACTTTTCAGGAGGAAATAGATTTTATATTGGCAAGCTGTGAGACTATTCAGCCTGTCAATACAAATATTTTTACTCGTCCTATGGAAAATCAACTCCCTATAAATCTTGAATCAGCAATCCCAGAACCAATAATCCATACTCAACCTATAGAAATGGACTAGTGGTGGACCAATGATTGGCAATTCCAAAACATTGTTAACAGTCCTTATTCCTTTCTTCCGCAATTCGATCCAGAACCCCTACCAAATCCACCCATGAGTAACGAGAATTTAGCAGAACTTCGCCATTTTGGCGAAGAGTTAATGGATGCGGGAAATAGAATCCGGGAGATAGGGGGACAAATTGCTTGGAAGTATGATGAAAGGGAGCTTCGTTTTTAGGAAGACAAATGACGAGAGATAGTGGGTTAGTAAAACTGTGGTTGTGTAATAGTAATAGTAAAATCAGTATTTGTAAAATAAATAATAAAACGGTTGTATATATAGGCATGATATAATCTATAAACTAAATGAAATTTTAGATTTTGTTTGTATATTCGTTTACTTGATTATGTGCAATTAATTGTGACATTGGATTATTTCTTTTATACTAATTATTTATCTATAAATTAATTATCAGATGGCAAACATTGGTAATGAACCAGTAAATGAAGTAAATCAATCCGAGCAAATTCAGGAAGAACAATTGTTAAATAGACAAGATATAGAGGATATCGTTGCACAAGGAATAGCCAATGCTATTCCAGCAATTGTTGCTGCTGTTCAAAAACCTGTTAAACCGCAATCAATCATTCCTAGTAAACGTACTCAAGGCGACAACTTTAGTAATAGTATAAACGGAGGCGGAAATCATGTTAATAACAATAATGATCTGCAAACCCCAATTTTCAAAAAAATGAAAGCCGCAACACCTGGTTGCACTTACAAAGAATTCCTTGCCTGTAAACCAACTGAGTTTTCAGGTAATGAAGGGGCTATTGCAGCATTACGTTGGTTAGAGAAAACTGAGGCAGTAATTGCTATAAGTAAATGTGCTGAGGAAGACCAAGTTATGTATGCGTCTAATCTTTTTAAAGAAGGGGCGTTAGAATGGTGGAAAACACAATGTTACAAGCTAAAAGAAGGATTGTGGCCTATGCCATGAACTGGGAAGAATTTAAGAGTCTTGTAGAAAGAAAATTCTATCCCGAGTATGAAAAAGATCAAATGGCAAATAAATTCCTAAACCATCGGATGGTTAATGTGGACTGTCGAGGATATACTTCAACATTCTTCGAATATGCTAGGGTGGTACCAACGCTGGCTTCGCCAGAGCCGGTACTCATTTCTCGCTATATTTGGGGATTAATTAGCGAAATCCGCAATATCGTTAAAGCTGCGAGACCTCGCACTATTGACGATGCAGTGGAACTAGCCAACACCCTAACTGATGAACTGGTACGCACAAGAGATGAAGACAGGAAAAAGGAACTGGCTCAGAAAATTACCCAAGGATTTCGTATGGGTAATAGTAATAACTTCAAGAAAAGAGGAATAGGGCAATCACCAATTCCATCATACTGCAGGAAATGCAAAAAGAAACATTATGGAAGATGCGATATAACTTGCAATTTTTGCAAAACTATAGGACATCGTGAAGAAAACTGCAGAAAGAAATCCATAATTTGTTACAATTGTGGAGAAGCCGGACATTTCAAAACAGAATGTCCTAAATTGATCAAACCAGCAGACAACAAAGCCAAGGCGACTGACGGAGCTACTAAGAAAAATGTCAGAGCTTTCCAGCTAACCACTCAAGAAGCAGAACTCATTCCAGATGTTATAGCTGGTACGTTCTTAGTTCACAACGTATACGCAAAAGTATTATTTGACTCTGGTGTAAACCAAAGTTTTATCAATACTTTATTCTGTCAAGCTCTTAAGTTACCTTTAACCAACATTAGGCAGATTTTTACAGTCGAAACCGCAGATGGGAATTCAGTTAAAATAGATCAGGTTTTGTAAAAAGTAGAAATAGAACTTTCAGGTCATAAATTTTCTGCAAATCTGTTACCTGTGAAATTAGCTGAATTTGATGTTGTGTTAGGAATGGATTGGTTAATAGCCAACCATGCTCGAATTCTTTGTGATAAGAATTCTATAGAAATTCAGGCACCCACTGGAGAAGTAATCATGATTACAGGAGATAAGCCACGTAAACCCATGAAGTTCATATCAGTAATGAAAGTTGCTAGTTATGAACCAAAACAAGGAATAGTATATATGATTTCAGTAATCATTAGTACTAAGGGTAAAGAACTTAAGGAAATTCCTGTAGTCTCAGAATATCCGGACATATTTCCAGAAGAGTTACCAGGATTACCCCCAGATAGGGAAGTAGAATTTAGGATTCATCTAATTCCAGGAACTACACCGATAGCTAAGGCACCTTATCGGTTAGCACCCATAGAAATGTTAGAACTGAAAAAGCAATTAGATGAATTACTAAGTAAAGGATTCATACAACCTAGCTCATCCCCTTGGGGAGCTCCAGTGTTGTTTGTAAAGAAGAAGGATGGTTCAATGAGAATGTGTATTGATTATAGAGAATTGAATAAAATTACAATTAAGAATCGATACCCATTACCTAGGATTGATGATCTTTTTGATCAACTTCAGGGGGCTAGATACTTCTCTAAGATAGATTTACGCTCTGGATATCATCAATTAAAAGTACAAGAGGAAGACATACTTAAGACTGCTTTTAGAACTAGGTATGGTCATTACGAGTTTACAGTCATCCCCTTTGGGTTAACGAATGCACCTGCAACATTCATGGACATGATGAATAGGATCTGTAAACCGTACTTGGATAAATTTGTAATTGTCTTCATAGATGATATACTTATTTATTCAAAAAGTCAGGACGAACATTGTCAGCACTTGCATGCACTCTTAACTTTGTTAAGAAAAGAAAAGCTTTATGCCAAATTCTCGAAGTGTGAATTTTGGTTAAAGGAAGTGCAATTCCTAGGACACATGGTGAATCACGAAGGTATTCACGTAGATCCTGCTAAGATAGAGGCAATTACCAATTGAAAGGTTCCACAAACAGCATTGGAAATTAGAAGTTTTATAGGTTTAGTTGGGTACTATAGACGGTTTATTGAGGATTTTTCCAAGATAGCTGTTCCATTAACTAAGCTAACCTGTAAAACCGTTAAGTTTGAATGGGGATCTAAACAAGAAGAAGCTTTTAGGATTTTGAAGCAGAAATTAACAAATGCTCCAATCTTAGCCTTACCAGAAGGAACTGAAGATTTTGAAGTATATTGTGATGCTTCAAAACTAGGATATGGATGTGTGCTTATGCAACGCAAAAAGGTGATTGCATATGCTTCAAGGCAATTGAAAAAGCACGAAGAAAATTATACGACTCATGATTTAGAATTAGGAGCCGTAATTTTTGCCCTTAAGATCTGGAGACATTATCTTTACGGAAGTAAATTTACTGTTTATACCGACCACAAAAGTTTAAAATATATTTTTGGGCAAAAAGAGTTAAATATGAGACAAATGAGATGGATGGAAATCTTAAGTGATTACGATTGTGATATTCAATATCACGAAGGAAAGGCAAATGTAGTTGCAGATGCCTTAAGTCGTGAGTATTATGAGAAACAAAGACAGGTTCGTGCTCTCAGATTAAATCTACAAATAGATTTAATGGAACAATTGAAGAATGTTCAAACTACAGCAATCAAGGATGATGCTGAAGGAATGAAAGGACGAATAAAGGAATTAGAACAAGGAACTGATGGAATTTGGAGATTCCACAAAAGCAGAATGTGGGTACCTAAGCAAGGAGATTTAAGACCTAAGATTTTAGAAGAAGCCCATAAATCTAGGTATACTATACACCCAGGAAACAATAAAATGTACCAAGATTTAAGAAAAAAATTTTGGTGGATAGGAATGAAAAAGGATATAGCTCGATATATTTCTAAATGTCTTACTTGTTCACAAGTTAAGGCAGAACACCAGAAACCTTCAGGTCTACTACAACAGTTAGAAATGCCCGTATGGAAATGGGAACTTATAACAATGGATTTTGTTACTAAGTTACCCAAAACCAGAAAAGGTAATGACGCGATTTGGGTAATTGTAGATCGATTAACCAAATCTGCTCACTTTCTACCTATGAACGAAACCTTTAGCATGGAAAGATTGGCAAAGTTGTATGTAGATAAAGTAGTATCCTTACATGGAGTTCCACTCTCCATTGTTTCGGATAGGGATAGTCGTTTTACTTCTCATTTCTGGAAAAGTTTCCAGAAAGCAATGGGAACTCGACTAAACCTAAGCACGGCATATCATCCACAAACGGACGGACAAAGTGAAAGGACGATCCAAACTCTAGAAGACATGCTCCGAGCATGTGTAATAGATTTTGGTGGGAATTGGGATGATCACTTACCTTTAATCGAATTCTCCTATAACAATAGTTATCATTCAAGCATTGAAACTGCCCCATTTGAAGCACTGTATGGAAGAAAATGCAGAACTCCAGTTTGTTGGGCAAAAATAGGAGAAAGTCAATTATCAGGTCCGGAGATTGTACAAGAAACGACTGATAAGATTACACAAATCAAGGAAAGGCTGAAAACGGCTCGAGATCGCCAGAAGAGTTATGCAGACAATAGATGCAAACCATTAGAATTCCAAGTTGGAGACAGAGTACTGTTAAAAGTTTCTCCTTGGAAAGGAGTTGTTAGATTCGGTAAGAAAGGAAAGCTAAGTCCAAGATACGTAGGACCATTTCCAGTAATCCAACGTATAGGACCAGTTGCTTATCGTTTACAACTACCAGAAGAATTAGCTGGAGTACATGATGTATTTCATGTATCCAATCTCAAGAAATGTCTAGCAGACGAATCTCTGGTAGTACCTCTTCAAGACATAGAGGTAAACGAAAAGTTAAAATTTGTTGAGAAACCTCTTCAGATAGAAGACAGAAAAGTGAAGTTTCTCAAGCACAAACGACTAGTGCTAGTTAAAGTAAAGTGGGATTCAAAAAGAGGAGCTGAATACACTTGGGAGCTGGAATCAGAAATGAAGCGAAAGTATCCACACTTATTCCAGTAAATCTCGAGGACTAGATTTTTATTAAGGTGGGAAGAATGTAACAACTCTCATCAAAAAGTCATATTTATTTAATTAAACTGTCCAATAGGAAACCCTAATTGAGAAACCCAAGTGATTCTGCATAAACCCTAAAATTTTCAGAACATTTGGAATTAGGATTAGGGCCCCTAAAACTAGGGGGTAAACCCTAGTTATATTTATCTACATAAAATGCTGTCAAATTCGAATTTTACGAAGTTGTTGACTCATCAGAGCTAGATAGGTGACGAAGCAACCCTAGGCTAGGGGGTATGCCCCGCGACAGGGGAAGGGGATCCCTTTGCAACACGCGGGGGGTGCAAATTGTGGGTATAAATACAAGGGCTTGGGACTTGAACTGTTTGCATGTTACGACGATAAAATTCGTTACGTACAATCACTTAGACGCTGTTTACTATAAAAACACACACAATTCACGAAGTGCTGCCGCAAAACAGGGTAATAACTCGATCGCTATTATGATTCATTTTCCGATCGATCAATGTACTCAATGGATGTTTAAGTGCTGCCCACATTAGGGTGATGCTTTGTCATTAATCGTTAATTCGATAGATGTTTAAGCATAACACTTTGTCATTCGTTGTGAGGGTTGATCTCGTGAGTTATCATAAATGCAATATTGATTACTAACCCAGTTTTGTGTGCATTGTTATTTAAATTAGGTTAACAAGGCTAATCCGTAGAGTAAACTCTATCCTTGTTAAATCTGCAATGTGAGTCATTCTCTTTTTATCAAATTTGTTTACAAAATTATGTTTATTTTCAAAAGTTATAATTACAGTGATTAAGTTAATGCCAAAACTCTTCATTATTGTGGATATCTTTATTGCCTCATCAACAGTTCCCTTATCTGGCCTTTAAATTGTAATTCAAAGTCTAGGGCATCTGTATCTTCATCATCCCTGTTAAGTGGAAGATCAAGGAGATTCTGCAAATCTTCAAGTCTCAGGCCAAGAGCTTGTTCCCTTGATATTTTCTCCACTTCTCCACCAGACCTGAGCAAAGTCAATACGCAGGTCTGTTTGTCAGTTTCCCACTTTTGTATTTTTGAGCCTGGTGGGTTTCTTGGGAGATGTTTATTTGCAGAAGTATTTTGGTGAGGCCGTCCTATTTATAGCTGGCTGAGCAGCACTTGCAGATTGTTCCAATTCAAGATCTTCTTTTATCATTACTTTCGTGCCTGCTTTTACAATAGCATCTCCAGCTAATAGATCTTGAATTGTTTCCATACTCAACTGGTTTTTGCTCCTTCTTTTGTAGATGGCAGCACCAGCTGGAGCAGTGGTTCTTTTAGCTTGCAGCTTTGGTGGTCTTTTTGAGACCTCTGCTTTGGAGTAGTCAGGCTTTTGTGGAACTCTTGGATCTTTCTTTCTAAGTTCCTCTAATCTTTTATAGGTTTCCCTGACTCTATCTTCTCCCCACTTTGTCACAGAGTTCTTTGGCCCATAATCAGCTGCAATCAGCTCCTCTTTCATTCTCCTCAACTCTAACATCTTCTCAGCTTCAAATTGTTTGAATTTTTCAGGAGGAGTCTGCTTGACCTTATTTTTTATCATGTCTTGAATCCTGGCTGCTTCTTTTTCAAGCTCAGGAATGGTCCAGTTCTTATACATGTGTTTCTCCCCCTTGTATTTCTTGTAGGTCATGATACTCTCAATGTAGTCTTTTCTCAAGGACTCATGTCACACCCCGAATTTCCACGTGTTACCGGTGGGCCCGGTAGGGGAGTATCGTGACGTGGTTGGCAACATAATAGTCAAACAACACAATATTTAAATGCACATCGGAAGCAAAGTATAGATTTAATTCAACCAAACGATATTGTAATATTAAGTATCACAAATAGTCGAATATAAATCCACAGGTAGATCAAAATAAAAAGGAAACAAATGTTCAACAGTTTATGACATCCAAGCTGGCGAGACTTAATGTGGATGCTAGGAGACAAGCCAGCCTATTTCGCGTAGTACCTGCACTTAACCTTTTTAAGAAAAATACGTCAGTTTACACTGGTAAATACAATCAACCGACTCATTTTGAAAAGAGTTTAAGAAAATGCATTTAAGGCACAAGGCACAAATAATATTTTATAACTTGGGATAATTATGTAAATATATAAACTTGTAAACGAATTACATGTTCCTTATGCGTTCAGTAGCCCGATCCGTAGACCGGGTTAAAGATCAATGGACACACCACTTTATATAATGAGACACTGACAGGTGTACGCCTACACCTGAGTGCTAAGGTCGTGGCCATTTCGTAAAATGATGCCAGGGATATCCGGGACATGGTCATTAACCCCCCAAAGGCTTTAAGCAACAAAACATTTCAAAACGGAGCATATCAATGATTTAACCTCTATTCGATTAAAGATTCAATGCTGGACCAAGCGGTATTCTATATACCGTACCCCAAGCCCGTATAGGGAAAATAAGTTAAAAGTATTTACCTGAGCAAGTATAGTTCAAAATCAGCAAGTGCAAGTATCTTTTACTGGTTCTCCTAATCTGGAACGAAGGTTTATAATAACCTATTAGAATCCTAACGGGTCTTTAGTTAAGCTTACGCTTAGACCGGTTAGTTTTAAAGATACGGTTCGTACGCTCGATTAAGCGAAGACCGGATAGAATGTGATTTAGACCCGACAAGTTTGAAGACTTGCTTAATATGGGTATATGATACACATTCTGGATTTTGAGATAAAACCGATAAGGTTTGACCCGTTTCGGCTAATTTATGTAAACTAGTTACATAAACCGAACCGAACGCGCATGAAGCGTAACGGGTATCCGTAAGAGTCCTAAACAGGTTTCCTAAGTTAACACGCCCTAAATAAGTTGTGATATCAGTAGGATATCACCCATGATGCTCAAAACGAGTTTAATCTCTTTATAAGCCCCGTAGGGGTATTTTGGTCATTATAAAGATTATAAAAGGGTTTAATTAGACACCTGTGATCCGGGTCTGAGTTGATCAGTAAAATAGCTTATTTTAACAGGTTATAACCTTTGGTAATAAGTCTTATATACTAAAATAGTTTTAAACCCAAACTATGCGTTAAATACGCGTATAAAGTCGTTTTAAGCGATGTACGGGTTAAAATACGATTCTGAGTTTTCTGATCAAATAAACAGGCTCAAAATACTCCATTTATTATTTAAAATCAATGGCAATTGGATTGGCGTTAAAAGGATTTGTAAAACTCATTTTATGGCCGAAAAGGGTATTTTTGGTATTAACCGAATCAAAGCGATAAACCTAGCTTATGATCAGTTTAAAAATAATTAAAAATCTTCAAAAATCCCAAAATATTATATCACATCAGTGGGTAAAAAGTTTGGTGTCAAAAATTGGGTTTAGATAGGCTTTATGCTAATGACGCCGTTTAATTACTTAAAGGCATTCAAATTACGTCATTAAGCATAACTCCTTATCTATACCTCCAACTGATGTGAAATTATAGGTACAAGTCTAAAAATCAGTAACTAAGATTATGGTACTTTCACATTTCTAAAAATCTCGTTTTATGGTCATAAGGGCATTACGGTCAATATTTAGGCGTTTAACGGAAACATCGGACGATTAGGGATTCGAGTGGTATAAACGCAGAGGCTTATACACACATGTAACTAGGTCCTAATGGAACTTTAAGGCATGTCTAAACCTATATAAATCGGGTCAGAACTGAGGTCAAAGCAAAAGTCCAACTTTTGCGTCTCTCGGTTCCGAATCGGTTCAAAACATAAAGTTGTCGAATCAAACAAGTGTAGACAAGTTTTTATACTTATTTTCAAGTTATATGACTGATAAAACAGATTACACGCCTTTTATATTTCTAATTACGCGTTAATTCCAAAATACTAATTCTGTTGACTTTTTCGGACAACCTTTGACTCGATAAACGACCTAGTTAGGATTCGAATCTGTGAGTGCCCTTTTAGGGGTTTATTATCCATATAAATACCAACTTATAACAACTTTCGATTCGACTAATCTCTGGACCGATTGTGATTTATCACAAAGTCAAACCGTAGTTACGACGGTTTGATTTCTAGGCTTTTAACTAAGTATAACTCAAACAAGAAGGATCAAAGGCACTTACACACGACTAATGGATGATTTGGAATGCTTGTGGCCTGCTTGAATGCTCTGGAAATGCTCAGAAGTGATGAATGATCATTGTTGCAATATGTGGGTCTTTATATATAACTTCAAACACTCTTAGATGATCAACACATAAGTCTAGGGGTGTTGCATTATCATCCACAAGTCCCCTACTAGCTAGAAACCATCTTAGGCAGCCCAAAGTTTTGAAAAAATGAGATTGGAGTCGGTTACATGCATCAACAGGAAGCTGCCTGTTTTTTCTGCATCTGCAGGTCGCAGGCGGCCCGCGTGGCATTTGGTTAACTCGTAGGCGGCCCGCGTGGCCCATCAGAACTTGTAAAACATGTTTTTCGTTATTGCATTTTGGTCCTTGGTCCCCCGAAAGGTCGTTTTCACTATCCTACTTGCATATGAAGCTTTGTTATTTAACATATGGGGCTTTAAGACTTATACCCACTTTGTTAAGTCCTCGGGTAACTTTGTGATCACCCGAAAAGCCCTAAATTTCAATGTTGACGATTCTAACCCTCACACACGAATTTTATCACAACTTGCTCATACAATAACGAAACTTCATGAAATTTTTGTGGTACATTCTAGTGAGCATAATTAATCGTTACAAAGCTTCGGGTTTGTAAAAAGGTCACTCAGAGGTATAACTTAAACATGTTGGCACATTTAACCCCTATAGTTTGTAATCTCTCACTTTCTTTCACAATTCGCTTCGTATGATCCATGATCTATTCGTTTAAGGTTATAAACATCATGTAGGGTTATTGCAAAGTATATTTATTCATTGTTGACAATTTGAACCCTTATAATTACATACTTTCACTGTTTGTCAACTTTAGTCCTTCAAGAACATTCTTTCACACGTTCAAACCTATGACACGTGTCAACACATTATAGGACGTAAATTTTCGGGGTGTTACATCCTCACCCCCTTAAAAGAAATCTCGACCCGAGATTTACTGAAACAAGTAAGGGTACTTTTCTTTCATCGTGGATTCAACCTCCCACGTGAATTCGGGACCTCTTCGGGCATCCCATTTGACCTTTACAAAAGGTATATGCTTCCTTCGAAGCTTCCTCACCTGTCGATCTTCGATCGACAAAGGTTTTTCCACAAATTTCAAGCTCTCATCAATATGTACATCTGTATAGGGTATAACCACTGATTCGTCAGCGAAACACTTCTTCAGATTGCAGATGTGGAACACATTGTGTATACTACTGAGCTCTTCAGGTAAGTTTAACTTGTAGGCAACTGACCCGACACGTTCGATAACCTCGAAAGGTCCTATGTATCTCGGGCTTAGTTTACCTTTCTTACCAAATCGCATCACTCCCTTCCAGGGTGACACTTTAAGTAGGACTTTTTCACCTACTTCGAAGTGAAAATCCTTACGATTTGGATCAGCGTAAATCTTCTGCCTATTCCGGGCAGCTTGGAGATTGTTACGAATCTGGAAAATCTTGTCCGTCGTTTCGAACACGATCTCTGGTCCTGTTAACTGGACTTCTCCAACTTCCGCCCAACAAACAGGCGATCTACACTTTCTACCGTATAATGCCTCAAAAGGCGCAGCCTTGATGCTGGTATGGTAGCTATTGTTGTAGGAGAATTCGATTAATGGTAGGTTCTTATCCCAACTACCTCCCAAATCGATCGCACATGCACGCAGCATGTCTTCTAACGTTTGGATAGTACGCTCACTCTGACCGTCAGTCTGTGGATGGTAAGCCGTACTAAAGTTCAAACGTGTGCCCAAAGATTGTTGGAAACTTTTCCAAAAATGTGATGTATATCTAGTATCTCGGTCAAAGATAATAGCTACAGGTATGCCATGTAGAGCTACAATCTTATCAACGTACAGTTGGGCTAACATATCGGAGCTGTAGGTCTCCTTACTGGGTAGGAAATGTGCTGACTTAGTCAGTCGGTCAACTATCACCCAGATGGTGTCATTTCCTTTCCTTGTCTTGGGTAACTTGGTATAAAATCCATAGTTACCATTTCCCACTTCCAAGTAGGAAGTTCAGGTTGTTGTAGCAAACCTGACGGTTTTTGATGTTCTGCCTTGACTTGCGCACACGTCAAGCATTTAGCTACATAGGTAGCTACAGACTTCTTCAAGCTTATCCACCAATAATTTGCCCTAAGATCCTGGTACATTTTATCAGCTCCAGGATGAACAGAATATTTAGAGCTGTGGGCTTCCTGGAGGATAACATCTCGGAGTCCTCCATAAATTGGAACCCATATCCGTCCATTCAATCTTAGAATTCCATCCTTACTAAGAGATAACTGCTCCTCAGTTACTCCTAGCTTTTCGTTAGGATAGTTAGCTTCCAACACAGCTTTCTTCTGTGCAGCTAACAACCTTTCTATCAAGTTGTTCTTTAATTTCATGCTCTTGGCATTGATTCGGATGGGTTTCACCTTCTCTTTCCGACTTAAGGCATCGGCGACTACATTCGCCTTGCCGGGATGGTATCTTATTTCACAATCGTAATCATTCAGAGTTTCCATCCAACGACGTTGCCTCATGTTCAAGTCCTTCTGATTGAACAGATGTTGAAGGCTTTTGTGATCAGAATAGATCACACACTTGATTCCATATAAGTAGTGCCTCCACAGTTTTAGTGCGAATACAACTGCACCCAACTCCAAGTCGTGGGTGGTGTAATTCTTTTCGTGCACCTTTAACTGCCGTGAAGCATAGGCAATGACTTTGCCTTTCTGCATTAGCACACATCCCATCCCTGTGTGTGATGCATCACAATAAACTACAAACTCCTCTATTCCATCAGGCAATGTCAGTACTGGAGCATTGCTCAACTTTTGTTTCAGGATATCGAAGGATTCCTGCTGCTTAGGACCCCAGTCAAACTTAATCTTCTTACGTGTCAGCGAAGTCAGGGGTGCAGCAATCCTTGAGAAGTTTTCAATGACTCGCCTATAGTATCCTGCCAAACCTAGGAAGCTACGTATTTCTGTAGGCGTCTTTGGCTCGTGCCAATTCATGACTGCTTCAACTTTAGCAGGATCTACTTGGATACCATGCTCACTAACAACATGCCCAAGAAATTGGACTGCTCGAAGCCAGAATTCACACTTCGAGAACTTGGCATAGAGCTTTTCTTTATGAAGTAGTTCCAATATGCAGTGAAGATGCTTCTCGTGGTCAGCTTGGTTCTTTGAGTAGATGAGGATATCATCGATGAAAACGATGACGAATTTATCTAAGTGCGGCTTGCAAACGCGATTCATGAGATCCATGAATGCGGCCGGTGCATTAGTGAGCCCAAAAGGCATCACTAGGAACTCGTAATGACCATAACGAGTCCTAAATGCAGTCTTGTGTACGTCTTCATCTCTCACTTTCAATTGATGGTAGCCTGACCTCAAGTCAATCTTCGAGAAGAAACTTGCCCCTTGAAGTTGATCGAACAGATCGTCGATTCTGGGCAAAGGATACCTATTCTTGATGGTGACCTTATTAAGCTCGCGGTAGTCGATGCACAGACGCATCGATCCATCCTTCTTCTTGACAAATAAAACTGGTGCTCCCCAAGGAGACGAACTAGGTTTGATGAAACCTTTGGCTAGCAAATCATCTAGCTGCGTTCTCAATTCCTTCATCTCTGTTGGTGCCAACCTATAAGGCGCCCTTGCCACTGGTGCTGATCTAGGAATAATGTCAATTCTGAATTCTACTTGCCTCTCTGGTGGCAAACCAGGAAGTTCTTCAGGAAAAACATCAGGGTATTCAGAAACGACGGGTATATCCCCAATCTTGGGCTTCGGCTCATCTATAATCACTTGCGCCATGTAGATGACACAACCTTTCTTTAAACACTTAGAGTCCTTGAGTATAGACATTTTCTCGGGTAGCCCATACTGGGTATCTCCCTGGATAGTAAGTGATTCTCCAGACGGAGTCTTGATCATCACTCGCTTCTTATTGCAAACAATCTGGGCCTGATTATGAGATAACCAGTCCATACCTAATACTATGTCAAAGCCGGCTAACTTAAAGGGAAGTAGGGATATAGGAAAAGAGTGATTCCTAATGGATATGAAACATCCATCTAAGATAGTTGAGGCGGTTTCTAAAGTACCATCTGCTAGTTCCACCTCATACTTCACACTTAAGTTCTTAACAGGTAGTTTTAATAATTCACAAAACTTATTATCTACGAACGACTTATCAGCGCCTGAATCAAATAACACTCTCGCATAAACATCATTTACGAGAAAGGTACCTGTAATCACATTGTCGTCCTTGACGGCTTCCTTAGCATCCATCCTGAAGACCCTAGCATTGGTCTTCCTAGCCTCATCGGGCTTCTTGGCGTATTTTGGGCAATTGGATTTGATATGCCCCTTTTCATTGCAACTATAACACGTTGCGTCCTTTATCTTCTTGCACTCCAGGGTCTTATGTTCCGTAGACTTGCAAATCCCACAAGGCCTCAGCTGAAATTGGGATTTTGAGTCAAGTCTGCACCTTCCAAAGTGGTGCTTCTTGCAAATTTTACATCTGGGTTTTTCACCAGTCTGCTGACCATCCTTCCTAAAACCTGACCCCTTCTTAGAGTCATTGTTTCCCTTCTGCTTCTTATCTGAACGTCGTGAGTTGTCATCCTCACGCTTCCTTTTCTCGGTATCAGTTTTCCTCTGTGACCTCTGCCTAACAGCATCCAATGTAAGGGACAATGAAATGTCCGTTACTGACCGAAAAGTAGTTGGTCTGGAGGCCTTCACATTCGCTTTGATCTCCGGTTCCAAACCTCCGATAAAACGAGCTATACGTTTAGGCTCCGGAGTTACCAAATAAGGGACCAACCTTGACAAAGTATTGAAAGTGGTAAGGTAGGCCTGGCAGTCCAGATTTTTCATGACCAGCACCAGGAAGTCAGATTCAATTCTCTCAACCTCATGTTGAGGACAGAATTTTCCTTGATTAGTGCCATGAACTGTTCCCAGGTCATGTTGTATAATGGGACTTTCCCTGTAGCTTGGATCAAAGATCTCCACCAAGCTAATGCCTCTCCTTTGAAAGACTGTGAGACAAACTTCACAATATCCCTATTATGACAACTACTAATATCCACCACAGTATCCATTTCGTCCATCCAAGTCATGCAATCAACAACCCCTTTTTCCCCAGTGAAGTCCCTGGGTTTGCACGAAACAAAGTACTTATAGGTGCAACCCCTATTACGGGGTTCTTGATCCTGTATGACTCTTTGGGATGGAACACTCCTTCGGTTTGACGAATGGTGAGAATTACTGTTGTGAGCAGTGTGGGTCCTGGAAGGTGTTCTAGAATGTGGTGCAGATTGGGTCCTTGCACGGGTACCACTAGATTCATGGAGCTGTCTATTCATAGCTCTATCAACCGCATTATCTATCATAGCTTGTAATTCTGCACCCTCTACGTTTACTCGGGCATTTTCATTTACTATCCCTGGGTGACTGTTGACCTCGTTTGAGTCTGCCATGTATCTTGAACTGTAACATATCGACAATAATTTATTGGTGAGTTTATTATAGAATTGACTTTTATGGCAATTTTATTAACCGTGGTAGCATAGACCATAAATGGTTAATTTATTACTCACATAAATTTAGGATTTCTAATATAATTTATCCTAATTATAAAACAATAACAGTTTTTATTTGCACATAAGGCCTAGTCACAGGGACAATATAGATCATAAGCTATGATTTCAGAGAATCAAAGCATGAAGGTTTGAACAAAGTTCATTACCTTTATCAGACAGGGTCACAGACTAATACTGTCTTTTGTCTCATATGAAAATGAGAAGGGCCCGTAGGCATTCCATTACCAATGGATGGTAAAAAGAACTGATCATATTTATTAATGATTTAACCCATGATTCAGAGATCATTTATTTGGGTTTAGAATCTTTGAAAAGATCCATATATAATAATATTACGTGTGTTTTACGAGTCATGTCTGCCAGGAGTGTTAACATGTTTTCAGATGTTAACAGTGATTTGAATCTTTTTTAACGAGTTTTACCATCTGGGCCATGTCTTAAAATGACATGCAGGCTAGGTTAAACTTTTAAGATCCTTAATTAATATAGCATAGGCAGATAGATTTTTAAAAGGAATAATTCAATTTATTTATTTCTCATCTAATTTAATTATGCATAATCTAGCAAAGATGAAATTTATAAACTTACATTCCATTAAACTAAAAGTAGTACATTTTTCCCTAAACGGGACTTTTCACATAAACACATGCCCACGCAGGAGCTATACATATAATACATGTCCTCACAGGGACGGTCTACAAAAGTAAATGTCCACGCAGGGACTACTAGAGACAAGTCCACGTAGGGACTAAGTACAAAGATAGATGTCCACGCAGGGACTACATACACACATAAATAAATGTCCACGTAGGGACTTGATTTAAACAAGGAAATACGACAATATATATTGGGATTTAACGATCCCTTTTCTTCTTTCCCTTCAGCAAATCAGCTAAACCACTCATGAATCCTTGGTTCTTCTTACGCTCTCTCTGGAGGTCTCGCTCAACCCTATCCAACCTATGACGGAGCTCCACCTGCTCAGGAGGAGGAACCCGTGGTGGCTGATGCTGAAATGGTGGCTGAGTAGGTACTTGATACCCACTAGCTGGATGTCCCATTCCCCAAGGGGTTCCATATGGTCCCTCAGGGTTTTGGGTATAGTAGTTTGCTGCCACTAGGTAGGGGTCGGCCTCGGCATAGTTATAATTATGGTATGCTGGCGGTCCATAAGGGTTGTAAGCTGCCGGAGCAGTAAAAGCAGGGATTGGGTGGCCAAAACCCGGTGATGGCGGTACAATAGGTGCCGAATTCACCTCCGAAACTGGAACTGAAGGTCCTCCCATCTGTGGAACTTCATAAGTAGGCGGGTAATGGCTGCCGCTAGAGTGTTGAGGGGTGTTGAGACGAAAATCAACTTCCCGTGTTGATATACGTGCGCCAGTCCTCCTACGCCTTGGTGGCTCTGGAGGCTCTACATGAACTGGCGGCGGTGGCGTGACTGCCTCGAAATGGGGATCCCCAGAGGGATCTTGCTGCAGCTGCGGTGTCTGCTGGTAAGGCGATGAGTGTTCAGATGGTGTATAGTACCACTCACATCGTTCGAACCTCGCCATGTGACTATCCGGACCTTGGTAGGGTGGTCCGTGGTAAGATGAACCATCAGAGATCGAAAAAGGATGGTTCCGGGATCCGGTTGAAGCTTCGACGGGATCTGTGTCTTCGTCTATATCTTGACCACCAGAAAAATGATCCTCCGACCCTAGTGGGTTAAAGCCTATTGGTTCTGGTAGGTACTCCGCTGGGTTAAACTGGCCCTGAAATACCGGAGTAGGGTCGCCGAAGGAATGGTGCGACGGAGATTGCTGTTGCTGGTCGTGGGGCTCATTCTCTGATTGAGGCCCATAGGAATGTTGATATGAAGGCGTTGAAACAAGTGATGTAGATCGTCTGGCAAGCTCCTCATAAACCCTCCAAGGTTCTTGATGATTGTGACTCCTTGTAGAAGAAGAAGTTCGTCGGTGCGAAGGACCTGCCTCATGGTCGTTAGGCGTGCTAACTTGCCCTCTTCCTCGTCCTCTGAATCTTGGCGGCATTGTTTAACCTGATAATATAAACAAGGTAACACCAAGGAAAAATAATAAAGGACAAAATTTAAAATTTTAAAATAAAACATTTTCGGATTATTCCTAAGTTCTTTGTCTAGACTCGAAGATTTAGGAATGTGCAATTGTGTCATTGAGATTAAACACAAAAGGCTAGTGTTTAATTCACTCAATGTTGGCTCTGATACCAACCTGTCACACCCCGAATTTCCACGTGTTACCGGTGGGCCCGGTAGGGGAGTATCGTGACGTGGTTGGCAACATAATAGTCAAACAACACAATATTTAAATGCACAGCGGAAGCAAAGTATAGATTTAATTCAACCAAACGATATTGTAATATTAAGTATCACAAATAGTCGAATATAAATCCACAGGTAGATCAAAATAAAAAGGAAACAAATGTTCAACAGTTTATGACATCCAAGCTGGCGAGACTTAATGTGGATGCTAGGAGACAAGCCAGCCTATTTCGCGTAGTACCTGCACTTAACCTTTTTAAGAAAAATACGTCAGTTTACACTGGTAAATACAATCAACCGACTCATTTTGAAAAGAGTTTAAGAAAATGCATTTAAGGCACAAGGCACAAATAATATTTTATAACTTGGGATAATTATGTAAATATATAAACTTGTAAACGAATTACATGTTCCTTATGCGTTCAGTAGCCCGATCCGTAGACTGGGTTAAAGATCAATGGACACACCACTTTATATAATGAGACACTGACAGGTGTACGCCTACACCTGAGTGCTAAGGTCGTGGCCATTTCGTAAAATGATGCCAGGGATATCCGGGACATGGTCATTAACCCCCCAAAGGCTTTAAGCAACAAAACATTTCAAAACGGAGCATATCAATGATTTAACCTCTATTCGATTAAAGATTCAATGCTGGACCAAGCGGTATTCTATATACCGTACCCCAAGCCCGTATAGGGAAAATAAGTTAAAAGTATTTACCTAAGCAAGTATAGTTCAAAATCAGCAAGTGCAAGTATCTTTTACTGGTTCTCCTAATCTGGAACGAAGGTTTATAATAACCTATTAGAATCCTAACGGGTCTTTAGTTAAGCTTACGCTTAGACCGGTTAGTTTTAAAGATACGGTTCGTACGCTCGATTAAGCGAAGACCGGATAGAATGTGATTTAGACCCGACAAGTTTGAAGACTTGCTTAATATGGGTATATGATACACATTCTGGATTTTGAGATAAAACCGATAAGGTTTGACCCGTTTCGGCTAATTTATGTAAACTAGTTACATAAACCGAACCGAATGCGCATGAAGCGTAACGGGTATTCGTAAGAGTCCTAAACAGGTTTCCTAAGTTAACACGCCCTAAATAAGTTGTGATATCAGTAGGATATCACCCATGATGCTCAAAACGAGTTTAATCTCTTTATAAGCCCCGTAGGGGTATTTTGGTCATTATAAAGATTATAAAAGGGTTTAATTAGACACCTGTGATCCGGGTCTGAGTTGATCAGTAAAATAGCTTATTTTAACAGGTTATAACCTTTGGTAATAAGTCTTATATACTAAAATAGTTTTAAACCCAAACTATGCGTTAAATACGCGTATAAAGTCGTTTTAAGCGATGTACGGGTTAAAATACGATTCTGAGTTTTCTGATCAAATAAACAGGCTCAAAATACTCCATTTATTATTTAAAATCAGTGGCAATTGGATTGGCGTTAAAAGGATTTGTAAAACTCATTTTATGGCCGAAAAGGGTATTTTTGGTATTAACCGAATCAAAGCGATAAACCTAGCTTATGATCAGTTTAAAAATAATTAAAAATCTTCAAAAATCCCAAAATATTATATCACATCAGTGGGTAAAAGGTTTGGTGTCAAAAATTGGGTTTAGATAGGCTTTATGCTAATGACGCCGTTTAATTACTTAAAGGCATTCAAATTACGTCATTAAGCATAACTCCTTATCTATACCTCCAACTGATGTGAAATTTTAGGTACAAGTCTAAAAATCAGTAACTAAGATTATGGTACTTTCACATTTCTAAAAATCTCGTTTTATGGTCATAAGGGCATTACGGTCAATATTTAGGCGTTTAACGGAAACATCGGACGATTAGGGATTCGAGTGGTATAAACGCAGAGGCTTATACACACATGTAACTAGGTCCTAATAGAACTTTAAGGCATGTCTAAACCTATATAAATCGGGTCAGAACTGAGGTCAAAGCAAAAGTCCAACTTTTGCGTCTCTCGGTTCCGAATCGGTTCAAAACATAAAGTTGTCGAATCAAACAAGTGTAGACAAGTTTTTATACTTATTTTCAAGTTATATGACTGATAAAACAGATTACACGCCTTTTATATTGCTAATTACGCGTTAATTCCAAAATACTAATTCTGTTGACTTTTTCGGACAACCTTTGACTCGATAAACGACCTAGTTAGGATTCGAATCTGTGAGTGCCCTTTTAGGGGTTTATTATCCATATAAATACCAACTTATAACAACTTTCGATTCGACTAATCTCTGGACCGATTGTGATTTATCACAAAGTCAAACCGTAGTTACGACGGTTTGATTTCTAGGCTTTTAACTAAGTATAACTCAAACAAGAAGGATCAAAGGCACTTACACACGACTAATGGATGATTTGGAATGCTTGTGGCCTGCTTGAATGCTCTGGAAATGCTCAGAAGTGATGAATGATCATTGTTGCAATATGTGGGTCTTTATATATAACTTCAAACACTCTTAGATGATCAACACATAAGTCTAGGGGTGTTGCATTATCATCCACAAGTCCCCTACTAGCTAGAAACCATCTTAGGCAGCCCAAAGTTTCGAAAAAATGAGATTGGAGTCGGTTACATGCATCAACAGGCAGCTGCCTGTTTTTTCTGCATCTGCAGGTCGCAGGCGGCCCGCGTGGCATTTGGTTAACTCGTAGGCGGCCCGCGTGGCCCATCAGAACTTGTAAAACATGTTTTTCGTTATTGCATTTTGGTCCTTGGTCCCCCGAAAGGTCGTTTTCACTATCCTACTTGCATATGAAGCTTTGTTATTTAACATATGGGGCTTTAAGACTTATACCCACTTTGTTAAGTCCTCGGGTAACTTTGTGATCACCCGAAAAGCCCTAAATTTCAATGTTGACGATTCTAACCCTCACACACGAATTTTATCACAACTTGCTCATACAATAACAAAACTTCATGAAATTTTTGTGGTACATTCTAGTGAGCATAATTAATCGTTACAAAGCTTCGGGTTTGTAAAAAGGTCACTCAGAGGTATAACTTAAACATGTTGGCACATTTAACCCCTGTAGTTTGTAATCTCTCACTTTCTTTCACAATTCGCTTCGTATGATCCATGATCTATTCGTTTAAGGTTATAAACATCATGTAGGGTTATTGCAAAGTATATTTATTCATTGTTGACACTTTGAACCCTTATAATTACATACTTTCACTGTTTGTCAACTTTAGTCCTTCAAGAACATTCTTTCACACGTTCAAACCTATAACACGTGTCAACACATTATAGGACGTAAATTTTCGGGGTGTTACATCTCATCTGCCCTTTCTGAAATTTGCTGACATACATTTTTAGCAAATCGCTCCATAGCATTGACCTGTGAGAGTAGAAACTGATAGTTTTGTTGAAATTCTCTTTCAGATTTCCCTCTTCTGTTTTTGAGTGCAATATCCTCTGCTTGCTTGGCCTTGAGTTTCAAGTATTCTTCAATATTGTTAGTCCTGGGATATTCTGCAACTGATGGCAAGTTCCTTTTAGCTGGGTCGTCCTCATAGTAGAAGGATTTGATTTCTTCCCTGACTGCAATGAGTTCTAGAGGAAACGAGACACCAGCAGGAGGTAATGGTTTTAAAGTTTGAGCTGAAGAGAGAGGTATGGGTTTGGGAATTGTGACAAGTGATAGGGATTTTGAAGATGTTGGTGGTGGTGAAGGTGAATCATCATCTGATATATAAATCCTTCTCCTTTTTGGTTTAGAAGAAGCAAATGATGTTTTGGGTGGATCAGTGGTAGTAGATTGTATGGCAGTGGTTAGTGATTGACTAACAGCTGTTGAAACAACTGGTGTTTCAACCACTGTTGTCATTACATCAGATGTTATAACATCTGTTGTCTTCTGCTTTTTGTCAGCAGGTGGAGATGATGGTGAAGTAGTGGATTTGGTGTATTTTGAAGTGGTGTGTGTTGAAGTGGGAGCAGATGTTGAAACCACTGAAGTACTAGCAGTAGCTGATACAACAGGAGTTACAACAGCTGTTTGGATGGAGGTTTGATGCAAATGGCTTTTAGGTGGTGGTTTTGGAGGCTTTGGAAATCTGGATGGGATGGTATTAGGTTTCCTTTTTATCTTTGGATTTTTGGAATCCTTTGATCCAGAACAACCTTGCTCATACAATTCCATGAAAGCTCTTTTCTCCTCATTCCACCTTGAAACATCCTTTGCCATTATATCTCTTTTTACACTTGCTACTCCTTCATCAAGTGCTTCTTGAGTAGCATCAACCTTTTTACTACCATCTGGCACAGGAATTTTTCTGGTCATGGCATCCTTTTCAGGTTCAATGTAGAGACCATCATCTATTCCTTTCTTCTTCCACTCTTGAATTTTCTCCCCCTTTTTGGCATTATCGTCTGGGAGTTGATCAATGAAAAGTACTGTTGGAGGAGCAGTGCCAGTGGTGTGCAGGATCTGAGTTTTGAGAACTTTGAGATCAGCCTGAGTGTTCTTGAACCTTGACTCCATTGTATTTCTCAGCTGTTGGACATGTTTTTCATGTTGCTGATTTGCTAATTGTGCTTGTTGATGGAGGAAAGGTTGAAACAAATTCCAGAGCTCATTTGTAGCAGATGCCATTTGTGGAGTAGGTGCTTGAGATGGAATAGCAGTTGATTGTACCTTTTGAACTTGTAACACCTGTTGTAGCATATCTTTGAGTTCTCCAACAGAGTTATCAAGCTTTTCAATATGATCCGTCAATTTCTGGTACTTTAAACCATCACCCAAGTTAATGGGATCATCTGATTTCCCACTAGCAGTGGTTTTATCAGTGGTAGATGTAGGGAGTATACTCCAAACATTAACCACTGATGCCCCTTTGTCTTGGTACTGGGGTCTTCTTCCTTCAACACTTGACAACCTTTTGAAGTTGCCAGTAGGATAAATAAATCCACTGGTGGTTGGCAGAGATGCTATGTAAGGAATTGCCTCCAAGGAAGTCTTATTAATGTAACCACTGTCCAACTGTAAACCAGTGGGTTCAACAGTTGTAGTGGCTGCTTCACTTGGAATACCACCAAGAGTTACTTGTAACTCAAGGGGTGTAACCTCCTCAGGTTGTGTTGGTGGGTTAACAAAGATTGATACATCAGGCCCAGTCAGTTGTTGAGGTATATTCTCATTGATAGGTGATTGAGAAGGACTGGTTAATGCCTGGTTCAAATCAATTGCATCCAACAGCAGTTTAGTTGGTGAGGGAATTTTGGATGTGATGGGTGGTGTAGAAAATGGATCTGCCCCGGGTATTGAGCTGTGGATGATAGAAACAAGTGTTTCCAGAGCATCATGATATGGAGACCCTATTTGTACAACCTGTTCTTTTTGTGAAGAAGCAGGAGGAGTTTCGGTTATGGGTTGAGATATTTGTACCAACTGCTGTGAGGAAGAAGCAGCAGTGGTTTCTTGTGACTTTTGTGTTGTCACAGGCATTTGCTCTGGTATCTCATCCTCCAGAGTTGCCTTTTTGATTGGTTTGGGGGGTTTTTTATTTTTCTTTTTGTGTGGCTTTTTGTGGATTGTAGGTGTGGGTTTCAAAACAGTTGGTCTGCTGCTTTGATCACCTTGAGCAGTGGGCTCAGCAGCAGATACCTGAGGAGCAGTTGTAACTGCTAAAATCTGCTCAGGCACCTCTGCTTGTGTTTTGCAAGGTGCTAACATTCTTGAAAAGGTTTCAGTTTTTAAAGTGTTTATTTGAATGGAATCACTTTGGTTTATTACAGCTAAATCATCCTTACTGAATTTCTTTTCAAAATAGTAACTTAAAAACCTTGGAAACAGTAAGAATGATTTTGTTTCAACATTATTAACCAAATCTTTAAAAATTTCCCGAGAATAGTTAAAATTTTCTCCTTGAAGAATTGCATATCCCAGATTTTGAATCTTTAAAGGGATTTCATTGAAAGAAGTGGTTTTGTTTGAAACACATAGTAGGAGGGTATGAAATAAAAACCTGGTTGCCGAAGGAAAATAACCTTTTTCTAAGGTAATTTTCTTCATCATTGTGGCTTCATACCCTCTTTCAATGAAGTCAGTTTGCAACTCGTTTTTAGTGAAAGAAATTTTACCTTCTTGATCATCGAGTTGAAAGACCTCTGAAATGGATTGTGGCGTGATTTGGACAGTTTTACCCTTTATAGAAGAGTTTATGATGGTTGCAGTGTCTCCTTGTTTTTCAAGGGTTGCATTCTTCCAAAACTCCCTTTGGGTCGCCAAATAGATTGGGGCATCGACGGTGAACAAAGTTTTGTACTTTGATTTTGCCATGATGTCAATGATGGAATCGAAAACATTTGTAGTTCCTGGTTTTGTGAGAAGACCCAGGAGATTGTGAGATGGTTTATGTGGAATTTCAGTGGAGATTGCCTTTTGAGAGGCTGTTTTCGATGAAGATTTAGATGAGGGTTTTGAAGATGACTTCGATTTTGTCATTTTGAAGATGATGATCGAAGAAATTTGTGAAGAAATGAGATGAAAAACCGCTTTGAGAAGAGAATTTTTTAAGAATTCAATTCGACAGTAAAACCCTGTTTTGGTGGTGAATGGGGGATTTTATAGGGAAGAAAGTGAATGCTGAGGTGGCAGCCGTTACAAAAGGTCTGACCAATATGTATTGCCCACGTGACAACCCCTGGTGAAAGTGAAGGGCAATACTTTTGTGAAAGTGACTGATGAAGGCAGTGGTATGAAAGCAGTGGATGATTTTCACTATCAGTGGATAGCACATCAGTGGATAAGACACTGCTTTTGATCAACAGAGTTTATCAAAGGAATGAGAGAACAGGGGATGACTTTCAGCAGTGGACAGACTTTTGAAGTAGAGCATACTTTTGAACAATCAGTGGTTATGGCAGACTTTTAAGGATTTTAATGAAAAAATTCATTTTTAGCTATTTTTAAGGATGGAGTTTTGATTTTCTGAAAACATTTTGTTGCTTTTATTTATAGAAAAACAAGATGTTGCTTGTTATTCCATGTTCAGCATCCCAATCCTAGAGACTAAGCTTTCAAAAGTGGCTGTATCAAGTGCTTTTGTGAGCACATCAGCCAGCTGGTCTTTAGTTGGGACATGATGCAGAGAAATCAAACCTTTTTCATAGCAATCCCTCACAAAGTGATGTCTGATGTCGATGTGTTTGGTGGTTGAATGGGAAACTGGATTTTTGATGATATTTTCTGCTGCCTGACTGTCCAACATGAGTGGTGTCTTTAAGGCAGTGATACCGAAATCCAGCAACTGATTTTGAAGCCACAGGAGTTGGGCTGTACAGCTTGCAGCAGCAATGTATTCAGCTTCAGCAGTAGATGTTGAAACAGCTGCTTGCTTTTTGATTTGCCATGAAACTAAGCAATCACCTAGAAACTGGCACCGCACCCTCCTGATGTGGACTTCCTTGTGGTGTGACATCCAGCAAAGTCACTGTCTGAAAATCCTGAAAGCTTGATGTTCCCATTAGCTGGATACCAGATACCAAGTGTGGGAGCACCTTTTATGTATCTGAAGATCCTTTTTACAGCAATGAGATTTGATTTTCTGGGAGCTGATTGACTTCTTGCACAAACACATGTTGCAAACATGATGTCTGGTCTAGATGCAGTTAGGTACAATAAAGACCCAATCATGCTTCTATAAAGTGTTTGGTCAATCAGCTCATCCTTTTCATCAGACATGACCAGCTTATTTGTTGCCATGGGTGTGCTGCATGGTTTACAATCATTCATATCAAATTTGGTTAAAAGTTCTTTAGCATATTTGCTTTGATGAATGAAAGTTCCATTTTGCAATTGTTGTACTTGGAGACCAAGAAAGCATTGCAGCTCACCCATTGCACTCATTTCAAACTCAGCTGTCATGAGTTCTCTAAACTCTTCACACATTGAGTTACATGTGCTTCCAAAAATAATGTCATCCACATAAATCTGGACAATCATTAAATCCTTCCCTCTCCATTTTAAAAACAATGTTTTATCAATGGTACCTCTTTTGAAACCATTTGAGAGTAGGAAGTTGGAAAGAGTTTCATACCAGGCCCTTGGTGCTTGTTTCAGGCCATACAAGGCTTTGTTTAGCCTGTATACATGATCTGGATAAAATGGATCCTCAAAACCTGGAGGTTGACAAACATACACCTCTTCTTGAATTGTACCATAGAGGAAAGCACTTTTGATATCCATTTGAAACACCTTCATATTGTGGTTGACAGCAAAGGCCAGGAACAGTCTAATGGCTTCCAATCTAGCAACAGGGGCAAATTTTTCATCATAATCAATCCCCTCTTCCTGTCTGTAACCTTGAACCACAAGCCTGGCTTTATTTTTTACAACAATACCCCTTTCATCAGTTTTGTTCTTGAAGACCCACTTTGTGCCAATGGGACTAACCTCTTCTGGCAGTGGTACAAGCTCCCATACTTGTTGTCTTTTAAACTGTTGGAGCTCCTCTTGCATGGCTTCTACCCAGCTGTTGTCTTTCAGTGCCTCTTGGTACTTGACTGGCTGATGAAGTGATAGAAAACCAGCAAAAAGACAAATGTTTTGGGTTTGGCTTCTTGTGAGCACCCCTTCATTTATGTTGCCAATGATTTGATCAGGTGGATGAGATCTCAAGAAGATTAAATCTCCTTGGTATGGTATGATGGCATTAGTTGGTGAAGGCTGCAAATGTGTATCATCTGAGCTAACCACTGCTGGGGACTTTGATGATCCAGCAGTGACTTCAAAAGGTGGTGGAATAGGAGGTAATGAAGTGGACAACTGCTGACTTTTATCCATTGTTTGAGGACTTTTTTCAGCAGTGTTGGAGGATGTGGAAGCAGTGGTTGATGGGTTGCTTTGGTCAACAACTGTTGAGATAGCAGTGGTTGAGCTTTGACAACTGTTTTGAACAGCTGGTGCTTTTCCCTTTGTGGCAGACCTTTGAGGAATGATGATTTCATACACATAGTCTGGTGTTGTATCCTCTGATGGACCTGCACTGTTAGTCTTGACAGCAGTATTTTCAAAAGTAAATTTTTCAAGATCAAACAGATCTGCAGGGTTTGCTGGGATTTTCATTGATGAAAGTTCATTGAACTTTACATTCAAAGTCTCCTCCACTGCCTTGGTCCGTGTATTGAACACTTTGTAGGCCTTGGCAGTGGTTGAGTATCCCAAATGATAACCACAATCAATTTTGGATGCAAATTTTGAAATGGAATCTTTTAAATTCAAAATAAAGCATGGGCAGCCAAACACCTTGAAATATGAGATCAGTGGTTTGATTTTATACAGAATTTCATAAGCAGCCTTTTTGTGCCTAGGGTTTATTAAAACTCTGTTCTGGACATAACAAGCAGTGTTTACTGCCTCTGCCCAGAAAGTTAGTGGCAAACCTGAATCTGCAAGCATGGTTCTGGCAGCCTCAATCAGAGTTCTGTTCTTCCTTTCCACTACCCCATTCTGCTCTGGTGTTCTAGGGATGTTGTACTGCCTTACAATCCCTTTCTTCACACAGAAGGCATCCAACTCCTTATTTTTAAATTTTGTGCCATTGTCACTCCTAAAGCTTTTCACTGGAAGGTCAAATTGCTTTTCAACCTGTGTTACAAAGTCTTGCAAAATGCCTGCAGTCTCATCTTTTGAGTGTAAAAAGAAAGTCCATGTAAACCTAGAAAAGTCATCAACAATAACCAAACAATATCTTTTCTTCTTGAGGCTCATGACTTGAACTGGGCCAAACAAATCCATGTGTAGCATTTGCAAACACTTGGTTGTTTTGGACTCTTCAATGGACTTGTAAGAACTTTTATGTTGTTTTCCTTTTAAACAGGAAATGCAATGTTCAGAACATGAAAACAATTTTTGTGGTAGGCCTCTCACCAAACCATTTTTTGAAATTTCTGTGATTGTTTTAAGATTTGTGTGCCCCAGCCTTCTGTGCCAAAGTTCTGTCTCTTTGTTAGAGGCAGCTGAGAACAGGCAGGCATCAGCTCTGGGACACTCTTTTGACATGTCAACAACATAAACATTGCCACTTCTTTGAGCAACAAGTTTAGTTTGACCAGTTTTGATTATTGCTTCAATCTTTTTGACCATTTCTGGTCCAACAATCCTACAACAGTCTTTTGTGAAGAATGACCCAAATCCCTTGTCACTCATTTGGGACACACTCAGAATGTTGAATTTTAGATTGTCTATCAGATTGACATTTTCAAATTTTACATTTCCAGATTGCACTGTACCAGACCCCAGAACTTTCCCTTTACTATTATTCCGAAAGGATATATCACCCCCACCATGGATTTTAAAGTCTTTGAGGAGGGCTTTACATCCTGTCATGTGCCTGGAGCCTCCACTATCTACATACCAAAGACTATCAAAGCATGCAGAAGCTCCCTGCACATGAAGTGAAAGGATTAGTTCATTAAGGTCTCCAAAGCCAACAAGGCTTTGGATGGGGTCTCAACAGTGTCTGGGATGGATGCAGAATGATGGACAGTGGTTAGGTCAGGGGTTTGGACTGTTTTAGGACAGTGTTTTTCTAACCACTGTTGTGGGGCCTGACCTATCACCTGCTGGTAACCAAAAGGATGCATGTTCACTCTGGGTTTAGAGGGCCTTTTGTAGGCCTCATAAACGTGAGGAATCCTTTGGTAAGACTGTTTTTCCTTTCCTTTTCTGAACTGATTGGCAGGGGGTGCATCAGTAACCTGAACATCTCTTTTGACAGATGTTTGGTTCAGCTGTTTTGTGACAGCTGTTTCAACTGGCACAAACAGTGGTTGTTTCTTGGTGAACTTGACAGATGATGATGATGATGATGGACTCAAGGATGTTTGAGCCATGTACTCATTCTTTTTCACATCAAAGTTTTTGAGATACACACATGCTTGAATTTTGTGGTTTGTTTTACCACAAACAATGCAACTTTCTGCTGAAACAATGACACTTGTTCTGTTTAAATCATAAGCTTTCAAGTGGAAACAGTCTTTTGTTAGATGATTCCTTTTCTCACAGAATTCACAAAACAAGTTGTCAATTTTTTCTTTCTTCTTTCTTTTTTCAGACTCCTTTGTAGCAGAGGTTTTAACCACTGCTGGGATGTCCTTGAGAGGTATGACTTTAGCTTTTGGAGCTTTAACACCATCAGTTGATGTAAAGTCCATTGGCTTGAAATTTTCAAGAATATCACACTCGTCAGACCAAGTGGGTTTAAACTGATATTTTTCAAGTTCTTCAAAAGTAGAGGAACTCCTTGTTCTGCCAAGTGTGATTTTGTTACCAAGTTTGTCAGTGATTTTCACTTCTTGGCCATTCTTGTTTGTGTGGATGAACTCAGTGGTTACATCAGGGTTTTCAACAGTGTTTTGAACAGATTTTTCACAAGTAATGCATTCATCATCATATTTTCTATACCCAACCCCAAATTTCACATTACTTTCAATCTGTTTAGCAAGCATCACCTCATATCCTCTGCAGGATTCCACCCATCTTTCACAAGTAATCTGGGTGGATTCCAACTCCTTTTTGCAAACTTGGTATTTTTCTACCATAGTTTGAAGTTGGGTCTTGGTTATGCTTTGCTCTTCTTTCAGACAGCTAATCTCTTTTTCCTTTTCAGTCAATTTGTTTTTAAGTTCTTTTAAAGACTTTTCAAATTTAACCTCATCAGTCAAGATTTTATCCCGAAGGTTTTCATTCACCTCTTTGATGTTAGCAAAAGCAATTATGCAATTGTCAGAACACAGTTTTTCAAGAACTTGAGGAGATACCTTGGTAGCTGCCATCATTGCACAATCACATTGATGATCTTCCTCATCATCAGCTTTTACCTTCTTTTCACCAGCCTTTTCTTCTTTCTCTTCTTCTTTGTCCTCTTTGGACCATGGATCTGTCATTGGTTCAATCAGGGTACCTGAACCTTCTCCTAACAGTAGATCACCAGCCACAGCAGTAACCACTGCTTCAGTCACCTTATCCACTGTTTCAATACTTAGTTGTTCCTCCTCAGTTTCAACCCCCTCCTGTATTGACTCTAATGCCATCAAACAAAATTCATTATGAGAAGAATCATTAGAAGCATAGAGAGCAAAATTTTCATCACTAAGGTCTTCAGGCATACTGCTCCAGTCAACAAACCCTTGAGTGAAAAAACTTTGTTGATCTGGTTGTACTGCTGCTGGAGCAGTGGTTTGAGGTGCAGGCTGCACCTGTGCCTGGGGAACAGGGGTTTGAACATATTGGATCTGTGGAACAGTAGTTTGGACATAATGCACTGGCACAGGGGCAGGAGCATAGTGAGCAGTGTTCACTTGAGCTGCTGGGGCATACTGGGCATAGTGCACAGTGCTTTGGTTTTGAGGTCTAGGATTTGAGCTAGGATGAGTAATTATGGGACCAATAGTTTGACTCCTACATTCCCTAGCGAAATGTCCCAACCTATTACACTTGTAGCACTTGATTTTCGATTTATCCAACCCAACCCTTAGATTCCCATGCAACCTTGGGAATTTTCGCCCTGTTCTTTTGTAAAATTTACTAGTTCTAACACTTAGCAAAGCCAGTTGATGCAGGATGTCCATTTCCTCTAATTCAGTGGGATCGAAATGTTGTAAATCATTGAGTTCAAAGCTTAGATTATCTGACATCTGGTTTTCGTTAGCAGTGAATGCATAACTTGCAGAGTGAGGATCAGGGTTGTTAAAATTTGCACCAGCAGTTATTTTAATGAAGTGATCATAACCCTGATCCTTACCACTGCTCCCAGATTCTTCTTGACCCAGAAGAGCAGTGTTACCGAAAGTGTAATCATCAGTAACTTTTCCTGTCTCTTGCAACCTCCTTTTCTGGTTCAACTCCCTTTCATAGGTCAGGAGTCGACCATGGAGTTGGGTTAAGGTCAGATCCTTGAATTCAGGTGAGTTTCGGGTGACAAAAGCTATGGTGTCCCATTTTTCTGGCAGTGATCTGAGGAACCTGCTATTTTGAGTTGAGTTTGTAAAAGTGGTGTTAACAAGCCTCAGTTCACTGATGAGACAACTGAAACGCTCAAATTGTTGCGTTAGTGATTCACCTTTAACATAACAAAATGTTTCATACTGTTGGTTCAGGATTTCCCTATTGTTTTCTATGATTTCCTCGGTTCCCCCAAACTGTTCCTTAAGTGCGTCCCATAACTCTTTGGCACTGTTACAGTGTAACAATCCAGCATATATCTCATTGGGCAGCGCTGATGCTATGATGCTAAACGCTTTAGCATCTAGTTCGATCTTTTGAAAGTCGGTTTCGGTATAATTCTCAACTGGTTTTGGAACGAACTTTTTAGCATCTTCAGCGCTTGGCACTGAAGGAACATGGGGACCATAAATGACAGACCTCCAACAACCTGTGCTTTGTTGAGCAAGGATGTGACCCATCCTTCTCTGCCAGATGTTGTACTCATTTCTTTTTAGCATAGGTGGTTTAAAAAGTGAGCCGATGTTGTTTTTATCATCTTGAGATTGTGACGTCATTCTTGTTGTTTTACAGACACTGAGAAATCAACTTTAATGGTGATTAATCCTTGCTCTGTTTTTCAACGGACGAACAAACGATCAGTATCAACTATTATGAGCCGAACTATTTATG